>ATSW01016482.1:0-10539 GCA_000444245.1 Botryllus schlosseri | reverse complement strand
TCTGTGTGAACACGAACGTGAACCTCATGACGTCACGTGACGTCATATTGCTAATTCCAACCCTATCTTTCAATGAAGTGATAGCCTATATTAATGTACAGGATACCTAGCGACGACTTGGGCCACATAATGCAACAATTCTGAAGTACATATTGGTGTCTTAAACGTCGCTAAATGTATCAACTGAGGCAATCAAAGGATATAATGCTACCATAAAATCAATATCTTTCGTCGCTTCGCAAACAATTTCGACGAGGACTTACCAGGGAATATACGCTTATCCCTTATCGGTCTAGGCCAGACCGGACAATGTATTCAGTGTCTGAGTATTGCTACATTGATATTGATCAGAGTGTAAAATGGGTTTCTATATTTGCTACCGATATTACCTCATTAAGAAGTTATACAACAGTAGCCAACTCCTCAATCGCACAGATTTGGTTTCAATGATACAGTAAAGATATGAAGTCCAGAGTGACCCCATACGCCTTCTTGAATTTTTACATCAGGAAACGATATCAATCTTATTGATTGGTTGAATAAGTACTAAGTAGCCTATCCTTCGCTGACTACGTATTTCGCTCGTGATGTTGTGTGAGTGCGGGTCAAACTCACAGCATGAGAGTCACTAAATATTCACAAACGGAAAACTGGATAATTCGAGCAAACTTTTGTAACAAAGCAAGTAAAACATTTGAGATTGTCAAGGTGCATGCTCGTTTAGTGTTGATTTTGAATGCTGCCAGCGCTATGCATGGAGTGGCCCGCAGTTGAAATGCAATAAATTTGAACCAATGATGTTATAATGAAGTGAAAATTGCAATATATGAAAAAGGTTCACAGTGCAGAACCTACCAAGGTTCTGTTGTGAACGCGAACCTCTAAATTTCCGAGGTTCACACACAGAACGCGAACGTGAACCTCACGTTCACACCATCCATATCATGTACATAAATCAACTCCAGTCATGTATATAAGTATTTAGCTAGATACTCAAATAACGTGGCATTAATTCAATCAGTTTTACGTCAACCACCTATTGTAAATTTGAAAGAATCAGTTGGAGTATAATAGTATTGATATATTTTAAATCACAATTGTATTAGTTCGATTTTCGCCTGTAAGCTATTAAGTGCAGTTTCTCGAAAAGTTCCGGCAATGGTCTGGCATAATATGTTCAATTGTTCATCTCATCTCCGCTGATATCTTTATTTTGCTGTTCTGATGTCTTGATATAACCTCTCCCCTTTCTAATCAACAAGATAATCAGTAAATATATCAAGATGACTGAATAGGTAGTGAACTTTTATGGTCATGTTTGTGCTCAAGTTTTCGATATGCAGATACGAATTTTCGGACCTACTGTTCGTAGTTGGGTGCTTTGTGATCGTCTAAAAAGTTTTATTTACTACATCTTAGAGAAAATTACATGCAGTGAACTCCTTCCTAATGTGAAATTGAAATCTTTCATCGGTATTCGAATATACCAGATACCAGATTTAAGCTTTTCATTTCAGAGGGTTACTAGGTATACCTACTTTGTTGCCTCAGCGGAAAAGTATCCATTTACCAGTCAAAAGAAATGAGACGCATATGAGTATTGTAGTCTGGCCTTTCAAGGACAAATTTTATAGTTTTATACTCTTCTTTCATCCTGGTAGAATGACCAATTGATACAGGAGAATATGTATTTCCGTTGTGCAAAAGTACAATTATTAGGCTTGACACTGCTTTTTTGAATAATAAATATTTCGCATCATGTCATGTCAATATTGATAGAATGACTGAGAATGACATGAGGGTTCTCCATAGTCAATTAGCTATTTATGCGCAGCATAAAATTAGAAAAAACAAGTTTTTCTTCGTACCAAGCGAAATATTTAAGAGTAAATACAGTAAATTCGGGTGTTTTTAGGGGTATAAATATCTTCTGACGAAGAGCCAATCTGACAAAACTAATGTGTTATTCGTAATACGAAGCCTCAAATATCCCAGAAACGGCTCTCAGATGTTCTGCCTAAAAATTATTTTTTTTTCATTTTGTTGACCAGTGTAATCGAATGAGAAGTTATTATTTGTAAGTTTCGAAAGTGGAAACTGATTATGTATTTATTTTAAAAATTTTCCAAAATTATGGATATGCGCCATGTAAGCCTGTATACATATATATATCTATGGAACTTGAAATATGGTCTAAAATACAGACCATTTGAGTAGGCAATGTAAGTCGATGGAACCTTGTCATAGCCCCGATAAGGACGATTTGGCTACTTCGTAACTTACCACTAATCTGGCATAGAGTTAAAGTTTTTCCTCGTGTTCCTGTCGAGTTTAGCGTATAATGTCTAAAATCTACACCGGATGTTGATTGAATTCCGGCATGTGGGTTGAAAGGGGTTACAGATGATGAACGACTTCATCTTAACTAAGTCTATAAGACCTTGCCGCAAAATAACAGACTAGTAATGCCCACCAATGAAAGGTAGAAGAATGAAAGTTGTACTTCATATTACTACGCATTATAATCGATTTTGTTTATAATTACTATAGGAGAATCTATTCGACGCAGTTCGACGAAATGCCGGCTCCATGACCGCAGGCCCACAGGAAGGCCAACCGACCGGACAGAATCCAGCGGAGCTTTGGAACTACGCCAGGCGTCAGTATTTTAGTGACAAAAAACGACCACCGAAATCAGCAGAACCCGACTCGAAGCACAAGTATTGAAATAAGTAACGAGAATGGGTTGGAAACTTGTCGAAATAACCCGGATGTGTATTTTGCATGACGTTTCGAAATTTATCAAGCTGGAAACTCTTTAACCGCCCGACATCTTTCGAAAGAAATCGATGAATTTCAAACCGTTTCATCAAAGTCATGTTTGATGAAATTTGTCACCAAGTTACAAATTCGATGTGCCCAAAAAGTCAGGAACATGAGTCGCACTCGATGGGTTTGACTAAATAGTGAATACCTACGTTATAAAAGTTGCATGTTGACCACATATCATTGGTAACCATAACATGGTACAGTTAGGAACGTAGCCAGAAAGTCTGGAGGGTAGTATGATGATCTGTATAGGTAGTGTAATCATAGGTCATCGGCAACGCAGTAACAGTAACGTTTATAATGACGCAACATCAAACTTGGTATCACAAATTTCGTATAGAAGAGATTGCGTATCCTCTTTCATCTTCTGGCTACGACCCTGCTTCCAATGATAGCGGTTTGCTGCATTTTCGTGTCTGAATATTCCTAACACGATATCAGTATCCTGGAAAGTATGACGCGATGTATTTTTACAAAATGTATAGCATCGCTGGGTATGGAACGCGGTGTTTAAACTGACAAAAATCTGCACCCGATTTGCAGCCAAACTAGTCTTGCATATATGCTTCGCGCTATCAGTTAAAGGATTTATTTTCGTCCAGTCGGGCAATATAGATTTATTTCTTCTGGGTACATACCTGGCGCACTATGTACTAGATGGCTGATTGATATATGGTGCCTGTAATGTATATGAATCAACATAGTTTATTCGGCAATAGGGATATATCGGATAATAAAATCGCTGGAACAGGTTAGTGACCAGGCTTAAATATTGGTGTTGATTTGCAGTATGCTAATCTGTGTCTGGGCCATGTCACGTCACCTGCGTCCTGTCACACCCGTCATAATAACCTTCAAGTAGGATAGTTGTTTAACTGAACTTGCTATATTAGTTTACGGGCGAAAGCGAAAACCGTCATGTTGCAGTCAGGGCTAGTAATTTGCGATGTGCAGTAACTGCGCACAAGAAACGGAATCACATCCATTTTCTACATATAGTCGTATGAGTCTGACAAGTACTTGTTTTCAGTAGGTCAATGACTGCTGCCTAGTTTGTTTCCAGCACTGTTACTCGCTCTAATAAACTATGTAATTCTACCTGTAGGTTGACGTAAGCCTCACACAATATTAGGTAGTTACGTCGAAAGTGATAGTTTGAAGCGAGATTTCAGTGTAAGTAAACAATCGATGCTGTCGAGAACTAATTAAACTATTTAATGCGCACAGGTTTGCGAAAGGGATTGTAGCGATAGCGACTGCATCAGCGATCACTGTCGGTCTACCGAGTCAAGCTTCACTCTCGTCAAAGGATTTGAAGGGCCGGAAAAGCAAAGCGACTAGCATCTGAGCAAGGATATTTGAGCGTGTAAATGGACAACTCTGGGAAACCTAGGATGCAGAAACTGACATTGGTGTATTTAATATATATAAATATATAGAGCACACAATGCTATAAACGAGTATTTTTAAGCTAATAATAATTGGCGAAGAGAAATGATGCATTAGATTCCACCTTCTGAAACTTTACTGCCTTAGCAGGTTTACATTTATACCAACAATCCATATAACTTGGTATAATTTCCGGCAAGCATGACGGAGTAATTTTGCAGCACAGGACGTTTATTTCTAAGTTCATTTATTTCTTTTAAAATCAACTTGGCTCTGCAACTGTTGAGTTGACTTTTCATGATAAGGTGATTGGTCCATGGGCGTCGATGGTGTAATCCAGGGGTTTTTAGCCTTGGCTCCAGCGCCATACAGGGGCGATTTGGATGTTGACGGGGGCGAAAGGGCTCGGGGGGCGATATGTGGGGCGCTGGGCTCAGGGAGCAGTATGTGGGCACCGTAGAAAAATGGCGTCACAGTAGATGGTGTAGTAGGGAGGGACATATGATTCACAATGATACGAGAAAACAGTAGTTCCGTATATCTGTGAGTTCTCATTGCAATTAACAGTCCAAAAAATCTGTAAAATCTCAAACTTTTTCAGCGATATATACCGGCGATGCTTGCAACGTGTTTCCATGAATGCAGTGGTTTGTTATAATTCATGTAAAATTAATTGCGCGTACTTTTAGATCGGCAATTCTCCGTTGAAACACTCGCGTCACGCTAGCTCGGTGCAAAATGTTTCGAACTAGGTATTGTATCCAGCAGCGCACGCGTATCGAAATCGAAGAGGCACTGTATCATTTTTGAGACTGAGAGTCCTATGTTCATTAAAGATGCTCTGAAGATTTTTGGCCGAAATGATTAGCTAAATATAGGTGTATTTAAGAGCTACAAAATTAAATCGTTAGAATATTTCTTCATCGTATCATAAAGGATGAAACAGTTTAGTGTTGTGACACACGACCTCACATGAACGGTATATAACAGGGTCGGAAACCTTTTCGTCCGAAGAGCCATATTGGCCCTATATTTTTAATTTTAACTCCCAAAGAGCAATAGAAGTCAGTCAACTGTTACGTTATAATTGACAATTCGCGACGTCATAGTAGCACAAATTCTAAATCACGACGTGTGTGCCATATTTCTCTAGATTTTTGACACTTTTACTCCCAAAATCACGCAACTTGCATATTTACTGTTCCAAAATAAAGCATGAAAGGAGAGGTAAAGCACAGGTGAGGCACAACCACAGCCGGACCAAGCGAAATTCATCGTAAATATCTTAGAATCTATAAAACAGATATTATTGTAACGTAATTGTCGCACTGCGGATTGCGGTTCGACTTCTCCATTATCTAAGTATTCAGCGGTAACATAACGCTGCGCTACATGCCTACATTTTAACGGCGGTACTGCAAAGCCACTTACCAATCAAGAACGTGGATAGCTATGGCGTTCTTAGTAATTTGAATTTGTAATCGCGAATGCCACTTCCACGGCAGTTTATTTCACAGCGTAGATCAGGAAGACAATGTGTATTTGAAAACTGCTTTGTGGTGCAGGCGTCGACAAGTCTGCTATTCCTTTGAATATTCAGCGTATCGTGAATCCAAGATTTCTAGGCGGGTACATTGAATTCGAGAGTGATATTGGTCGGCCGCGCGACAGCAACTTATGTTTGAGGATTTTGAAACGGGAGCCCGAGCCCTTAACCCTGTATACGTCGCTGTATGGACCTCTAAATGACATGTTTATACTGGAACGAGAATAATGATACTGATCGTGCTGAAAGTTTAATAACAAATTGCTGCAATATTGATAAATCAGGCATAAAAATGAAGATTAGGCAAAGAGCCATATCTTCTACCCAAAAGAGCCATATATGGCCCCATTTATATAATATGGATTGCTTGGTTTTGAATACTTTCACGTTAAAGTTAATAACTGGGAGCAGTACTAAATTTAATGTGAGCGAGCAAAGATCTCTACCACATTCGCAGTTGACTTACTAGTCACACAAAGCAATAAAATAAACCCCAATACAATTACCTAAAGCATTGCCGATCGCAGAGGTCAATTCGGGATGTCTACATCGGGTTCGAACCAAATAGTATGAGCCCATATCCGATGGTTGCTATAGGTATTCGATCCCGTATATAGCACATACAATTATTATATCGTTGATTAGTGGAGTAGTCCCCGCGTGTGATTCAAGCGCGAAATATTTCCAACTGCGAAGTCCCAATCCGAAAAGACCGACCTGACGTCGTGGTTTTTGCTGCAGTCCTTAAAATATAGGGAAGGCGTCTGACATAGGAACTTTTTGAAAGAGGCACTAGAGGGATAAAAGGTGGTGTAGGCGATAGAATTGCTGCCTTCCAGCCAATAACTCTGGGTTCGTTTCCCGGTCGACATAGATTGCCTAGTTTCCGATTTTTTATTTTATTCACCAATATGTATGTCATTCAGAATGGTGCATTGTTTTCTAATTTATAGGAATAACTTTAATCTAAATCAGTGGTTCCCAACGTGGGCGATTTTGAGAAACAAGGGGGCGAAAACACTAAAGGGGGCGACTTGGGGACGAAAATCTTAAAACGTGCTGTGAGATACAGGGGGGATGTGGTACTGATGGATCAGAATTGCAAAATGATCTCTGGCACCCAAACCTTCAGCCGATAAGTGCAGATTTTTTGCTGGCTCAAAATTTTGATACAAGATCTACCTACCTGATATATATAAATGTATATCCACCTATTGAAAAAATATTGATGAACGTTCAAAATTTGGTGCTCGGACGTATCATCGGTTCCCACCCGGTGGGTCGGAATGAACACGACCTGGGGACCTATGGAACATACGCTCAAAAACTTGAATGTTCCAAATTTTCATGCTGTGTAATATAATACAAGCTGCAGCAAGGTAATTATTAAATAAAGTGTCAGTGTGTGTAGGCATGTTTGTGTTGTTGCATGACTAGTTAGTCCAACTATTTTGCTTGATTTGGGTATGGTATCATTTGCCTCAACTCTATAAATTATGTATTTGAATTGATAAAAGTCCACCAAAGATGGTGTTTGCTATGTTCGTGTATTTACGTTGGTGTATTTTGTATAGGACTAGTAATTAACGCCAATCATTATTTCCTCGTGTGTCGTGCTTCATATTTATACCTTTGTGTTCTGTTGTCTACTGTCTTTCGTTTCACTGCACTCGGGATCGTGTCGCCTGTCTTGAGTTGTTCTGCTGATAATATACTCATTTGATATTGCAACCAGGGCTGTGGAGTCGGTAAATTTTACCACCGACTGCGACTCCGGCTCCGACTCCGACTCCGACTCCAACCCCGACTCCAACAGTATTACCAATTTACTTCGAAAATTATATACCACAGTGACGGTTATATAACCCTTAAACATACGCAAACATAATATTAACGATGGCATGCAAGATTGTTTCATTGTGGCACAGCTCGAATTATTCACTATGCAGGAAAGATTGCCTTTCTAAATATCCTTTTTTTTCATATTTTATCAGTTTTTATAGCATGGACTCTCTAATGGCCTAATATGTATGAATCATTCAAACACGACAATATCATATCCTGTATAATTAAAATGTAGATAAAACAATCGAAGTGTTGCTCTTGTGTATGAGTCAGCAACTAATACGGAGATGCATCTTACTAATTTTCTCATTACACACTGTACTAATTACAAGCACACACACTCTCACACTACTAATAGACATTGGTCATAAACGAAATTTAGGAAGTAGCCAAATAGCATTTGTCTAGTCTACATGCACTTAGTCAGGAATTCAAGGACTAGGACTTGCAGTCTTTCTGTTCGACCCAAGCAGCTAAGCTACATTACAAATATTTTTAATTTTGTCAAGTGCGAAGGAGCGTGTGGTTATATTTACATCAATTTTACAACCAGACGATATGTTTGCTATGTCACAATATCATGTTATAATTACAAAATCACATCAATTTGTGACTGCTTTGCGAAGATGCATATTGCTTGTTTCTCCCCCTATGCAACTGAATTGTAATTTGCAAATAATGTCCAATTTTGTCTATGGCATGGGTGGCCAACATTTTCGGCCAAAGGGCAACCTGAGATTTACGAACCATTGCGCGGGCAACTGGAATGTTGATAACCTTTTTTTAGTCGCCCGAAAGGAACGAACCGAATCAGGTAACAATGAAAACAAGACTGATATGACTGCGCTTTAAGATTGATAATCATTATTTCATGAAAACTCATTGTGCAACTGTACAGTGTGCGGTCATGCCCTGGTCGCGCGAAGCACGATATAGTTTCAAAGGTAATGAATGAATTCGATCAATAAATATATTACTTGCATATATTAGGGGTCGCCTCTGTATAGCAATGGCTCATTTGGCAAGGACAGGATTATTTGGCGTTTTAGACATAGAAATATCGACGGTTTCGGTGAACATGCCTCTGTCATTTTGTGCAAATGTTTCATCGCCGATGATCGCGCTTCGAGCACACAAGAGAAGTCGCATGTTGGATGACACGTTATCTCCTAATTGCGAGTATAGTTGGACTCAATTCTGTAAATTACCCGTATTTATGATTTCCAGAGAGGTTCCAATACTAAATGCAAGAAATGTGACAATAAATCATGCGAAGTGCTAAGAAAAATAAAAAAGTCAAATAAATCTTCTACGGAATATTCTACTTTATGGTCATATACGACGATATGCGATGTAGGTGGCTGCTGGCCCCTGGTTACGCCAATGCGTCGAAACTGATGTTTTATAGTCATCATCAAATTTCGCGATCAGGCTAATCAAATATTGGTTGACCTTGCAATTTTAGGGAAAGGATAGGACGTAGTTTATTTTGTCCTTGTTGTTTTTGCGGCATATACACCGACTCGTGATACACATACACACGACCAGTACAACTACATATGCATACCATGAGTGCATGATGTGCAATGCCGCTGGACAAGGAATTGCAGATATAGCCTTTTACGGTTTTCTAAGTCATGCACCACCCCTCCATGCTATCCCAGTAATGCATGAGCGCCAAGCAGGGAAGTCATGGATACCAGTGTTACTAATCAGGTCTTTGGTCTGACACGGTCGGGGATCGTACCCACGACCTACCGATCAAGAAGCCGGACGCTTCACCATTGTCGCTACCTCAGCAAGGAATGAAGTGACTAATAACGTGAACAAGCAACAATTACCATACAGATTGAAGAAGCGGTTTTGTACATTCTATTCCTGTGTCCACGTTGTGAAGTAGGCTAATACGAGTAGCAGTATCAAGCTTCGACATTTAAGAATGTATTTTAGTGCACATTCGTACATTCCTTCATATCAACATCAAATGATGACTAATCGGGAAACTAAGCTTACGAACTCGTCTAGACATAATTTTTCGAATATATCGTCTGCTAGTTGACGAAATAATCCCACAAGTACAAAGTACATTGTTCTCTTCAACTAGGGCTTCAATTGTCTATAAGAAATACAGAATTTATTCGGGGACTATTGGATCAGATCTTGAGCTTAATGAGTGTTGGTCGTCCGCCTCGTTTCTGTCGTTACAACTTCGCCGTCTCTTGTCTGTCGTACTCTTCTTCTGACGAGCCACACTGGCCTTTGATCGCGTAAATAGATGGCATCGATGGCAAACAATACGGCAGTTGCAAATCCACTCACGAGAACTGGGAACAAATGTCATCAAGTTACTGAACTGTAGCTTCTCAAGTGAAATAAGCAAAGCGGGCAGACGTTCGTGCCGCCCACCGGCGGCCGATGCGAGGGTGGGCAGACAGGCTATACCCAGTATCAGAGGTGGTGAAAGTGGTCAATAAAGCTATTCAAGTAGTAGAAGTAGCGACCAGGGTTGTAACCAAGTCACGAGGCTCCGAGTCACAAGTAAATCACACTTTTATAGTTTTGACTCGAGTCAAGTCGAGTCATTTCAATTCACCACCGAGTCAAGTCCAAGTCCAAGTCAGCGAGCAGAGGGTCGAGTCAGAGCCATGGAATTATGACTCGAGTCCGAGTCCAAGTCATCGTGTTCACCGCTCAGTTTCCACGTAAAGTCTTGGTAAACCCACTTATTATAACTCTGTTTGGTGATATCAAACGGTTCGCATTTAAAATATACCAATTTTCCTCACTCTTAGCAGTTTCTGGTCGCATTTTCAAGTACCAGTACCAACAGACGAAATCCTAATAGTGTGTTGGCTTCGGAATTACAATGAAATGTCGGTCTTGGCCGTCTGAGTCTCGAGTCAATGACTTGGTTCGAGTCATGCGGAATG
>ATSW01016481.1:0-12908 GCA_000444245.1 Botryllus schlosseri | reverse complement strand
CCCCCCCCCATAGGGCGATAAAGCAAACTTCTGCACCCCTCAGACCAAACTCCCCCGATACCTCTTTACCGCTACTTCTCAGCACAAATTGTTGGCCTCTTTAGTTAGTCAGCTTATTTCGCGCGAAGCGCGAAAACTTTCTGTCATTCATGATTGAATCGGTCAATATGATCAGGAATTGCATATACAGTGCTGTCAATTTTTTATCCTCTCTCTGCTTCTTGGAGGAATGGTATCCAATTAGCAATATATATGACACCACGAAATAGTGCGCAGCGCGAAAATTCTTTGAAAAAGTGTCCTAAATTTATAAAATAATACTCTATAATTATTGTTAATTCACGAAAAAATTGCTGGCCCCCTTCAAGCTCGGGCCCCCATCCCAATTGGGGGTTTGAGTGCGGCAGTTACTGTCATGGATGCCAATATAGCCATTTTAACGCGCCATCGCCCCCCTATCGCCCCCTTTGTCCGTTTTCGCCCCCCTATCGCCCCCTTCGCTATTTTCGCCCCCCTGGACCGACAAATCGCCCCCTGGGGGGCGATATCGCCCACGTTGGGAACCACTGGGCTACGCCCTCGTTAGTCGTTACGCCGGTCCAGTTACAGAATATCCATTGTCCTTCATTGACGTGGAGATAATTATATCACATGATTTACTACCATTTGATTACGTCATTCTCTCCTTTTCACCAAAGGAAATTTACAGCACTATTTAGACTGGTTTGCCGAGTGCAACATTTCATAAAATTGGCATCAATAGAGGGCTACCACGGTAATGGTTACGAAAATATAAATATTTCTCTGGTCGTAGACCGGAAACCTCCCAAAATCAGCCTTCAATCAGCCTTGTGCCGATATTTAGCATTGCGATGGAACAATGCCGTCTGGAATAACGATGCTTCAGCCTAGGAGCAATTTAGCAGCGGCGCGGCGAGAGTGAGGGTGCACACTGCACAATCGTCAGGGCACCAATGGGCAATACGCTGGTGGTTTGCGCCCTGTGGACTTGCTCCCGAGCTACGGACTCGTTATTCCAGACGACATTGTCTGATGAATATCGTCCTGGTGCAAATGACCATTACACTCTAAAAACAGCATGAATACCGCAAACAAACGATGTGTTGACATGAAGCCACCGACGAAAAAACTAGATACGTTGGTTGAGCTTCCACTAGTCCAGTCGCACGGCTAAGGTAACTCCAATAGAACCGAGCGAAAAGAAATATCTCTTTCCAGAGGACGAGTTCAACATGATCAGCGACCCGATGGAGAGCTCCAAGAAACAGGTGCACCTCGTCGACGCGGGCTTGACCTTTAACACCCCGTATCCACCGGTGTTACGCCCGCAACGAGCAGTCGATCTCATTATCAGTTTTGACTTCAGCGCAAGGAAGGCCGACGACAGCTTTCCGTTTAAGGTAATTCGTAGTGACGTAATACCGTAAACCAGGAATGTCAAGCGCACTGCTTGCATAGCATAATATCCCGTCCAGGAAGGTTGCCAATGTTGACTGGTTCGAGGCCCGCCAAATGGATTTCTATTTTGTCTTATTCGGTACGTTTGAACCATAGTTGGACAGCTATGGATCATCCTAGTTGTCGAATTAGTCAAATGAGCAAAATGCTGTATAGTCTGCAGGAATGCTCTTCCCGGAAGCGTCCTTAAGCACTTCGACATTAGGCCTACTAATATTAATTATTTTAACATTGATATGGATAAAATGACGACAATTATTTATAGAAGCAAACAACAGCTGTCTATTATATTTTGTGGTCACTTCGGGGGTCAATGAGAGCCGCCTGAAGACTGGCTTGGAGCAGGTTGAGGCTCCAAGGGCCATGGTTAGGAATCACTGGTATAGATTTTGACCTTTAAGTCGTTACGGTTGCATCTAATTCATATCTCATCACGATATTTATTTATCGTCTGAAGCCGCAGAATTAAGGCCTATTATCATGGCAAGGTATTTGCTAATGATACTCAAGTAGGCTACGTGCGGATGTGATATCGATAAATTTTCACTCAATTACGACTACACTCAGTGATTTTCAGGACACGCCAAAACTTTGCTTTGAATTCCCACATTGATGTTCATTCAAGGAAATCCTGCTTGCCGAAAAGTGGGCTCGGATTCACAATGCCCCGTTTCCGAAGATCGACCCCGGCGTGTACGATCCCAAGGAGGGCGTGAAGGAATGCTACGTGTTTCGTGACGAGGAAAACGAAAGAGCCCCCATCATCGTGCATTTTCCGCTAGTTAATCGAAGCTTCCGCCGTTTTTCCGCTCCTGGTGCGTACTTCATTACTACAATCATCACATTGGTTATTAACCGTTTTAACTTGGCTAATTTTTAAGCATATCTGCAAGCCGTCGGCGAACCCTAAACTGTCGCCTATAGTCACAAAAATTCGATCATATTGTATACATTTAATACATGAATATAGTATACTGACAAAATTACGAATTGTTCATCAACAACAGTGCTGAAAGAACAAAACCACTCTATTAAAAATTCCTTTCCATACCGCTGTCTCCGGTACATTCAAAATCACCGCCAAATACCCGCCTTTTTGAACTTTCATGGGACGGCGAAGGCAATGCATGCAGTCATATTTTTGACTAACTTAGTAATCCATAGAGTATCACCTCGCATCAACCTTGCTCTGTATTCTACCTTTACAATAATCCCTCTTCTCCTTCTCTCAATACACGAATAGCTCTGGCAAAATCAGATAACCCAGTTACTCCGAATCGCGTAATTGAGTATCGCTTATTATGTCGTCATATCTGAATGAATGGCATACATGCCTTATGCAGCTTTTATGTGACGAGAAAGAATACAATGTCAAATCTATATAACATTGCTTGGTATTTTTTTTGACAATATCCAATATCCATTTCATTGTACTTTGTGACATGCTTTGGGTTGATCAAGATTTCAGAGATGTCATTTCCAAAATAGGTTTCAAGGAAAATAGTATCTTTGATAAATTAATCTTAGTGGAAAAGAACGTGTCATTACAGTGCTTTGGCGATAGAAACATCATTCCGTCGAGGGAGATTCAGCATTCAGCTGGTATGAATGGGCATATTGCCTTGACGTGCAATGGCCCAAACACTGCCAAGACCGATACGCTTAGACACTGCTTTAGGCACCCCACAAGATCAAGCTTTACGATGAGATGGTCTTGCAGCTAGTATCGTGTCTCGCTAGCCCCAATATCGATTCCTCGGTCGCCGAAAAGCGTTGCCCGGTATCGTGTACAGCCCTGAGTTCAAAATGAAAGGAAACTGATGATCATGATATATAATATTACTTATATTTATTTATTGTAACATGCCCATCGCCTATGTTAGAGAGCACACCTTTCTACTGGTTTTAGGACTTGGTTGCTGAACTGTGCGATCTATTTTATATCGATATTGAAGTTATGCGGCCCGCGGCCTCTACGGAATTTGAAAAGTGACCCGTTTTCAGTTGGTGGCCCCTGGCCTAAAAGGTCGTCCTTCCAAATGTTGAACTAGCTCATTGCGACACCATTTGTACTTTATACGTCATTATCAATCTGTGAAGTCGCATAATTGTTAAAAATTGTAGCTCCTCCCCCCAAACAATTTGCCTGTGCCCAGCTACCATGAGTTTTCAACCTAGTTAAGTCAATGACACCTAGGAGTTTTCAACCCAGGATTTATAGCTCCCACGCTTATAAGCACTGGGATATAAAACCCTCCACCATGGTGCATTTCCACCAAATGATGCGTAAAAGATGATGCACTTCCTTTGAAATGTAATTACCAACTTGAAGCTTTTATAGGAATTTATAGTTTTCGGTTATGCAGGCATTCCGCGAACGCCCGACGACAAAAGTGGCGATTTTCCAGTATTCGACGATCCGGAGTCTCCGTATTCCACGTTTAACTTCCAATACCCGAACAAGTCTTTCGACAACCTTCACAAGCTCATGGAATTTAATACTCTACTCAATATCGAGGTAGGTATATTCTCTCGGCGTTTACTCGTCCTGGTTTTGCATTAGCACAAAGCAGATTGGACACGTCTTACTTGACTCAATCAACCTACGATATTTCATCTTTCAGACCATTAAGACGGAGATCATTCACGCCATAAAACTCCGCAAAGACTCAAAGGTCAAAGCGGTTTTAACGCGGGACGATATAAAAGCATCGAGACATCTCACTGCTATTGGAAGAGAAAGATTGGAGAGGGACTTGGGAGAAGAAAATTCAGTTACGCTCGATTAACTTTTGCGACTGTATCTGGTATTTGGCTGTCAGAATTTAGATTAATGGTGTGCACATACGGTGTGGATTCATGAAGTAATAAATCGCAGCAATCGATCACTTTTAAGACAGTGTGTGTAAAATGTTTTGTGGGATCGTATGCAAAATAGATCTATCTACCTGAACCGAGCTTTATTTTATGATACCTCCAGTCGAGTAAGATAGAAAATAGTAGTTTAGGTATTCCATGTAAAAACACCCATCCTGGTCTGAAGGCTGTTTGGTGGTAGGGTGCATTCTACACGTGAGGTATTGGCAAGTTTTTTTTTAATGAGGTAAAACTCTTCTATTTAGTATTTTGAAAAAGGTATCATTTATTTAGTACAGAATTTTCTTACATTATAGGCCTACATATATTTATCAGCAACTTTATGGACACTTGGTTGAGACTAGGGATGATGCGGAATCCTAAAATGTTCACTTTCGTCTGAACACAAAATTTTGACATATGTTCGCTGCGAACACAAGAAGGAACTAAACATGAACATATAGCGCCAAAATGCTAATTCAATCTCAAATTGCATTTTGTCTTGCCGTCGGCTAGGTCTCCATAATATAGTCCGGGAATGTATCCGTCGTCATAATCTGGGTGTACGCTTGGTGCCATTTTTGGGACCTCACCCTTGACACAAAATAAGCAGATGATAAATGGAAAAGACACCAGGAAAGCCATCAAATGGAGAGCTCAGCCGTCCGCACGGTGAACGGAGTCCGGCCAGAATAATTCTTATTGCCACTGCTCTGAGTGTGTGCAGCCCGACAAAAGAGTTTCTAATTTCGATTTGTCTGGTTAAACTAGACTAGAGAGTGTCAGTTCGAGGGTGTTGTTCGTAATCGAATATATTTATGATGGTGTTCATGTAATTTTAGGGTAGTAAATCAGCTAAGATGAGGTGAAATTGCTTTGCTGCCACAGAGAGTTGATTACAGTCATTCGCGCTGAAGGCCGTGGATAAACTGACTACTCCAACTCGAATAATACTCTTATCTTCGACAATATCGAGAGAGTATAGGCTCATTTCCCACTACCAGCACCAGACTACTACGAACGGAATATGCCGCACGAATACACCTGGCAGCAGCGACACCCGGTGACCTGGTCATCCACAAAAAAAACGAATGACCGCCCAAACTGCGTGGTTTAGCGAGTCAACTAGTACTTGTCGCTCGCATGTCCTCACCGGAGACGGCTTGTACTTAAGCCAAATCGAACATGTTATCAGGCAATATGTTACCTCACAAAGTTCTGAATCAGTTTATAATTTGATGTTTTATTTATTTTATCAATGGACAAGCCTTCGACCTCTTGCATCTTGAAACTAAGGCAGGCGCCGGCAACCATTCGTATGCAACGTACCAAAATGTCAAAAAATGTGACATTATTTTACCCACTGGTGTGCCAAACATTTTTAATTTTGTCATATTTAGCGTTTCAAGCAAGGAATCCCACCAACCGGTTATCTGCAGCTGGTAACGGCCTCGGTTACCACAGTGATTACTAAATT
Organism: Botryllus schlosseri; assembly: GCA_000444245.1. Classification (NCBI taxonomy): domain Eukaryota; kingdom Metazoa; phylum Chordata; class Ascidiacea; order Stolidobranchia; family Styelidae; genus Botryllus; species Botryllus schlosseri. The sequence goes on along the minus strand of ATSW01016481.1, from coordinate 7,096 downwards.
ATATTGGTCGCTACCGCACTAGACATATTGCTGTACGTAATGTTTGTACCCTTTATTTTTAGTCCTGTAATGATCGATCTTCTGTGGTTGCTTTGGTCGTTTCCAAGTCAACTGTGTTAGCTATACCATATCCAATCATGGACAGGCCAATCAATGTTGTTACGATGATATGTTCTAATGATGAAATATGTGGTAGTAAAATCAGCGACATGTTGGGGTGCCCGAAGGCTTGCAGATTAGCGTTCCCCAGATTCGTAAAGGTTAATAACGCTGTTGTATAGCTATACACGAAGTGAACGAAGGCTATCGTGCCAAAAGCAAAATAAACATGTTCATGGTGACTGTGCTCAACTTCAAGAATCTACGATCGTTGTGTCGTCTTATATCCTATTTCATTGCAGAGTCACGATCACCGCTACCAATTCATCATGGAATTGCACGCCTTACATCCGATACTATTTCTCTCCATTCAGCATAATTCTTTCGAAAACACAGGAATACAAGGAAACGAATTTTCTTCATTATCACATCCACGCACAATGCGAACAAACACGTCCAATCTTGGTATGCCCACACCTCGTACCAGAAAATCGAAGCATGTCAATCAAAAACGCTAAGACGTGACGCGGTGAACGCCTCCTCGCACTCTTTCATTTGCTGCCTGACTTTCGGCTCGTCGTGGACACGGAGAGATTTCCGGCAAAGCGCCATCGCGGTTTCATAGCGCTTACTGAGAAACTCGACGCGCGCGAGTCTGGCGAGCACCCTGGGACCGGAGGGTAACACATAGGAATTGTTCAGTTTTTCAAAATTAAGTATGATGACAGCTACACATTTTTACAGAACAGATTAGAAACAAAATTATGAGATTCGAAAAAACTTGATTCAATTCTAAATTTGAAAGAAATACTCAAAAAATCAAGCTCAGTTCGCATCAAATCTAAATCCGTTCTCATAATCACGACAATGGCAAATGTCTGTACGCCATGCTTGGCTCGTTACTCACATATTGTGACGATACAGTTTTCGTGTAACATTTTTCACTAAAATTAGAAAATTGGTTAGAATTGAAATAAGAACATGGAAACCTTTCACGAGTTAGATTAGAATTAGATCACCGGTATTTCGCTCTGCTTAGCCTAATTATACAACTAAAACAGTGATTCTCAAACTGAGGGCGCGCCTCCGTGGGGGGCGTGAAATCATCTGAAGGGGGCGCGTAGCCATCTGAGAGATATGAAGTTTCTTGAACATGGAATGAGTTTAATATGTGCTGAAACTTCCTGGTTTAAACAACGGCAATAATCTAAATTATTCTACGTGTTAAAATGTGATAGTTGCGTTGTAATATCCATACTCCGTAGATTGTGAGTGATACCCGACCTTGCACCGATCAGAAGATGTCTCTGAATTAGGAGTGACTGGTGAATGCGTGCAGGTGTTAGCTAATGCTTTTATGGCATGTCTGTTAAGCATCTGTGCAGAGCGAGTAGTGAGACACAACGTTATTGAGAAATGAAATATTTCCTTATAGGCTCATACCATATCATATGCCATGTTTGACATGAATTTTGAATCTTAGAAATGATGATTTGAATCGAAATGGCTTACAACGGGGCCGCGCTTCTGGTGTTCAATTTCGCTTATGGCCAGGGACGCTTGAGCGAATCCCTCTTGAGGAAATGGAAGGTATTAGACACCAAAATCGCTTGAGTATGTTTATGCTACGTGCTAACATAGAACCTGATTATTTTTGACAAGCTGTTTGACTGATAATAATAACACTGGTCAACACATATTTTTAGGCAGACAAAGTAAGAGTGGTTTTGGGGGTTCTGAAGGGCGCTGATTCCGAATATGACCTTAGTTTTTTCAAATTGGCTCATGTTGTGGAGATAACCCAAGGGGCTATTTTCACCAAAATCTCCCGTTTTCGCGGTAATGACTAAATATAAAATCGGCTCAGTCGTACTATTAAGTTTACAAATTCAATCTACTTGTTATTTTTACACACAGAAGGCTCTTTTAAAACAAAATACAGCAACAGCACTATATTTCGGATTAGTAGATTTATCATAGGTATGGACTTTCACGGATATCATGTACATAAATAAACCCAAGTCGTGTACATAAGTATTTACCTAGATAATCAAATAACGTGGCAATAATTCAATCAGTTTTACGTCAACCACCAATTGCATATTTGAAATAATCAGTTGGAATATAATGTTATTGATGTATTTTAAATCACAATTGTTTTTTGTACGGTTTTCGCCTGTAAGCTATTTAGTGCAGTTTGTCGAAAGGTTCCGGCAATGGTCTGACATAATATGTTCAATTGTTCATCTCATCTGCCCTGATATCTTTCTTTTGTTGTTATGATGTCTTGGTTGAACCTCTACCCTTGCTAATCAACAAGATGATCAGGAAATATATCAAGATGACTGAACAGGAAGTGAACTTTTATGCTCATGTTTGTGCTCAAGTTTTCGATATGCAGAAACGAATTTTCGGACCAACTGTTTGTAGTTGGGTGTTTTGTGATCATCTAAAAAGTTTTATTTACTGCATCTTTGGAGAAATTGCATGCAGTGAACTCCTTTCTGATGTGAAATTGGAATCTTTCATCGGTATTCGAACATACCAGATACCAGATTTAAGCTTATCGTTTGATAGGGTTACTAGGTATACCCACTTTGTTGAATCAGCGGAACATTATCCATTTACCAGTCAAAAGAAATGAGACGCATATGAGTATTGTTGTTAAGCCTTTCAAGGACAAATTTTACAGCTTTTTCTCCTCTTTAATCTTGGTAGAATGACCAATTGATACAGGATAATATGCCTTCCCGTTGTGAAAAAGTGCTATTTAAAGCTTGACAAACTGCTTTTTTGACAAACAAATATTTCACATCATGTCATGTTGATATTCATAGAACGACTGAGAATGACATAAGGGTTCTTCATAGTCAATTAGCTATTTATGCGCAGTATACAATTAGGAAAAACTACGATTTTCTTCTAACCAAGTGAAATATTTAGGGGTAAATACAGTAATTTTGGGCTTTTTTAGGAGTATAAATATCTCCTGACAAAGAGCCAATCTGACAAAACGAATGTGATATTCGTAATCAGCAACCCAAAAAAACACAGAAACGGCTCTCAGATGTTCTGCCTAAAAAAAATTTCATTTTGTTGGCCAGTGTTATTGATCTGTGTATATTCCGAATTTCATATTTGAAAGGTCTCTCAACAGTCAACAGTCATAACCTAAAATGCCACCAGACTATGTATGCGTTGGGATTACAATCAATTTTGTTGCACTTTTTCATAGTTTTAGGATATGGCAATAAGGCGGGCGCGAAATTATCCACTACGATCAAGGGGGAAGGGGGCGTGTCCAATAAGTTTCAGAATCACTGAACTAAAGCAAGTCTGCCCGAGACGCAAATGCGGTGATGACCGATCCCGCAAGCTACGCTTCTCCAACAGCTAGTCAATCGCTCCGATTCAAAAGACGATAATTCAACATTCTCAAGTCTATATACGTTATACATTTACACATAGGTGGTAAGTAACGACGTATTACGTCTACTTTACCAAAGTACACAAATACTCTACTTACAGTCAAGTGAATAATGAATATAGACTTACTTCGCGATATCCATGTCGTCCCCGTCGGCTTGCAACTGCAAGATGCGCATGACATCGAGACACGAGGACTTGGCTTTGTCCAGCCGCTTTTGGCAAATGTAGACGGCTGCCTTGTTGGAATGTAACATGGCGTCGGAAGCGTCGAGCTCGATGGCCTGGTCGTATTGTTTTAACGCGTTTGTGTATTGCTTCTTCTTGTACGCTTCGTTGCCTTTTTGCTTTTCCTTGCGCGACTGCGCATGGCCAAATCGTAGAGCGCGTATTATATATGATGTTTAAAAATGGCAAAGACAAGGAGCTATCCCTACAGGTCGCATTCAAGCAGACTTGTAATCGTAGCTGTGCATCTTTCTAGTCCAGCGGTTCTCAACTGGGGGTCCGCAAAACCTCTAAATTTACAAAATGGTTTATTTTGTTAATCTTATTTCCTAATTATGACTTTACCTTCATTTATGCTTTATCTTCCCGTAAGAACTCTTTATCCTATATACTCCCAGATTTGATGTTACATGATATCTACCCAAAACACCAAACTTTGAATTCTTGTCGGTAGGGTCAAGCCCGCCTATGACAGCTTACGGATGAAAATCCTTTGGCCAAAACACCAGAATGTCTTGTTTACAGAATTCCTACCAATATATATATCTTAAATATATTTATATATATACATCATGTCTTAAAATCTGAACAAGAACTTTGGTGGATCCATTGCGGAAACTCTGTACTACGCCCTTACGGGCGTAGCTATTAGTTTTTCTCGCTATGCTGCCTTCGGCAGCTTAACAAGGAGATCACGAGTAGGGCTGGGCAATTTCGAGTACCAGGGTGATTCGATTCTGAATCAGGTATTATGCTTCAAGTCGAGTCGAGCAATCGAGTATCACTCATAATCACGTCATAACAGAATGAATGATGTCGTTGCGATAGGCCAATCAAGGTTTCAAGGCTTTCAGAGTGGAAAATAGTATCAAAAATACAATTTTCGTTACTAAATTAACATGCAGTGGCGAGGAGCGTATAATTTCAGTACTCGAAAAACGCGCATTTTACTACTCGACTCGGATCATTAAATTTAATACTCGATTTAGATTCGAGTACTCGAATCACTGTGCCCAGCCCTGATCACGAGGCGATTTCACTTCATTGCTGGTAAAACTCCATGACTCTCATTAACAGAATGCCCGGCTGAGATGAAATATCCTACTGTGCAAACTCATTTCCAATAGCCGACTGGCATAAACATATTGCTGTTTGGCGATGTTTTGTTGGGGATTGCGGAAAAATATTAAGTTGTAGTATAGTAAGGTCAATCACGATGACTTCGAAATGTTTGTAGAAATCCATTTTCTCCTTTGATACACAAAACCACTATTCCATAATATATTCAAGATGGGCTGCTAGATAAAAATGACCTAACGGGATGATATATGTCCATTAGAAAATATATTTCTCAATTTTGTGCCATATTAGATGCGATCATATTAGTCGCGTTATTATCACATTCACCACCACCTTTCTTTGTGGAAATGGATTTAAGGCTCTCAATCGGTGACATCAAAATCGAAAGCGCGAATTTTCAAGACACCACGTATTTAAAAAATGCAGTTTCAGGACACACTTTTCAAGTATACCCAATTTCTACACAAATAATGTTATTTTTAAGAAAAGTAATTTTGTTGCTGTTTATCACTAACCTACAGTTGATATTTGCACAAGACGGATGACAATTGCACGATAATTGAGATAGATTTGATCTGAACGGTGAGGAGGTCCGCGGGATTGAGAACCACTGGTCTAGCTAGAGCGGAAGGCTGGTAATCTAATTCATATATAATTTATGAAACGATTCCATGCTCCAACTTTAATTCGAATATAATTTTTGGTAAGCAGTATCTATGTGGTGTTGGCTCCATAGTACATAAATATCTAAGAAAGGGTAACCAAACCAAATTCACCTATCTGAGAAATGCCTTTGAAATTTGAGTACAAAAAACGGCCACGATGGAATTTCTTCAATGTCCTTATGGAATACCGCAATTTCTTTTTATAAAATGGACCATTTATTTTGAAATAGTCTCGAGGCGAATGGAATTTCATGATCGTGACACAGCCGTTGATAAGGAAGAATGATTTCCGAAAAATGAGCTACCAGTATCTCGTATTCATGTGATTGCGAAGTATCTACAGCGAGACATTTTTATGACCAGTTATTATGATCTAGTGATCGTCATATTTGCCGTCAACCAACATATTCGTGCATCGCTTAACAAATAAACCATGTGTTTAACATCAAGACCAACCAAAACGAAACTTACCTCATTTTTGTTATCATAAAATGTCGACCTGAATCGTTCGAATGACATTGCATCAGACGACACTCTGCAGAAGTTAGGAACATCTAGTTTTCATGATCAAAAAATGTTTTAATGTCGGGGGAAATCGGATTCCCGACGGAAAGAGGGCTTACAGCGGTATAGGATGGCGGTAGACCATACAGCCTCGCAACAAGACTTTGGCATTGAGGCCATAAACAAGGACAGGTTTCTTCGCAATTGATCGGCAACTGTTCGGTATAGATGCAATTAATAATGTCAGTTTACTGTCTTGACACAGCGAAAGATAGACAATAATACTGGTCATGGACTCATGGTTCACTGTTAGGTAGGATAGTTCTTATCATCACCCCAAAAGGTAGCACGCGAAAATAGAAGCCAGTCCCTTCTTTGATATATCGTCCCATGAATTAGTGTAATGGGCTTATTTCCATCAAATAGAGTGGGCGTTACAGCGGAAAGTGTCGACGACTTTATTCGAATACCCTACATCAGGGGTCGACAAACTACGGCCCGCGGATCGCACTCGGCCCGCGAAAGGCTCAAGAAACGTATTAGAAATATTGATAAAATGCATACTAAAAATTTAATTACTGCAGTGGCTCGATGAAACTTTTATTATTATAGTTAACCACGATAAATATATGTTATATTCACTGCTCACAGTTTCAAATTTCAATCCTGTTCTAACAATATCGGAAAAACCGACTTTCACCCCTAGTTTTGAAAATTGGTTATTGAGGTTGACCAGCATATATGAAATCTCGCCAATGTTTTTGACGCGTGTACGATATCATCAAATCAATGGTTGATTTGTTTTAAATAAACATGTATATTATTTCCATATCCTTACTATATAATAAAATACCAATATTGCGTTTTCGTTTATAATCTCAATTTTATGTAGTGCGGCCCGCGAGCTAAAAAGTTTGCCACTCCTGCCCTGCGTTATAGAGGCAATCAGCAAACGCACGATTTTCGTTTCCATCCCGTTGTATACCGTTCCCAGTAAAATTAGTTGGAAAAGTTGGTCTGATCATATGGTTGGCGTCATCAGAAGACTTAATGTGGAAAGAGTGATTCTTACCTACGTCCGGAATTGGTCAGCA
>ATSW01016470.1:0-19162 GCA_000444245.1 Botryllus schlosseri | reverse complement strand
TCAAATATAAAATATCGGCCGCGATATCGGCCTTCATAGGCCGATATCGCTAATCGAGAAAGCTCTAAATATCGACCTAGATAATCGGCCATGTCGATAATCGGTCGACCTCTATTGTATAGGTATAGCAGTCGAACACAGCATAAAGGACACAGACAACAACAATGAAGCCTATGCAAGTGGCTATCACATACCGTAAGGTATGTAGGTGTGGATGGAAAATACATAACAGCTACATAAGTAAGGGAATGTATTGGCTCTGCATTACGTATTGGCCGTCGCGGCTATGTAATTCCCACAAAACTGTTGCATTCCGAAATCGATAGCGTGTTTTACTGCGCTTCGATTGTCCAATTGTTAGCGAATAGTGCATAAGGCAGATTCGTTTGTGCCTCACCTGGCCATTGTTTCTCTGCGATAGCATTGTCGGTAATAAAACCTAATGTCACCGTCTTTGACAATTTTGGGGGGATCTGGTGCCCTGACACTCCTGACAATGTAAATATTTGGATTTTCGGAATCAGTGTGACGATAGCATTGATTGATACCAGTTATTATGAATTCCGAGCTATTTATGAGGAATTGCATTGTCGCAGGTGAGGCACGATCCGCCCGTGCCTCACTTCTCCTTTCGCGCAGTATTTTTAATAATAATGCAAATTGATGATGTTGGCTGAATAAAATGTTCAAATTTAGTTATTTATAAACATCGATGTAAAACATCAATAATCATCGACTCATCGAGGGTTTTCACGATTTCCACTTACTCACCCAGACGACAGGTGAGGCACTGCCTCACCCGCCTCATTGGACCGCACGTCACTGCTTGTGACGCATATAAAATACATGCTACGTGGGATGGTAGTGAAGTACTCGGGATGAAATCGGAATACATATTTTAATGGCAGTGAAGCGTCACGGTTTCACTGTGAGGCTATGATTTCACCGAAACCCAGACATAAAAAGCTTATACGGACCAAGACGCTCACTTAGCTGATGTTAGCTCCCGCTGAAGGTAGCTGACGGTGCACAGACTGATACATATCAGTTCAAATTCTCATAGAGTTTAACATTCAAAGACAACTGACAGAAATTGCATTTGGCAAAGAGGCTACTAACCGGCCTCTGATCTTACGCATTAACTGATCGAGGGGGACTTACTAAAACTGACTTGGAAATTGGCCTATTAAAAATATGATAGAAATTAAAAGTAGTAACGTTTCTTCCACGGTAACGAAAGGTCATGGATTGATCTCACCTGTCAACTATCGTAGACTTTTGGTATCGCTCATTTGGGGTTAGATGTTGTCGGGTGCCATGCATTACTAGTCTTATCACACATAAATTGTTAGTTACATTGTCTACCGGCAGCGGTACATTCCAAGATGAGCGGTATTTATTTTTTCGGTGGTAATCATAGTAAAATACCAATACTGATGATTCAAGATGACTTATTGACTCATGCGGATTAGGCACTGTAAACCCCATCATTCATTACCGCTTGCAAGGCGTATGGCCGATATTCCTGAGTCGGTGACGCTGCACAGCGGTGACGTGGAAGGATACGGTTAGATTATCAATACAGTTGCCCAGTGCAGATGTCGTCACGACAGTTGTCACAAACGCGAGTCACGCGACTGTTGCGATACAGAGAACAGTTGCAATGCTGTCGCATATCCGTGCGTTATCCCGGCTCAGCATCTGGCTCGTGTGAAGTCGCCTCCTGGGCACCGGTAGACGGTTCTCATGTGCCGTTTCGATAAGTCGCTTGGCTTGCGACAGCACGTCAGTAAACACTAAACAGTATTCGATGTTGGCGATTGCGCTTGGACATCTTCATTCGTGCTTTTGTATCAACGTGGAATCATATTGCCAGGCCCTTTTGACGAACCGTTAACATCATTACGCCTTACGATAGATTCAGCCTACCTCGTAACGTACGCGAAAGATTATCCGCTGATTTTGGTTATCTGGCGCACTGGATGTCAGACCTTTTTAACTTGTGGCACACTAGAAAAATATTTGATGAGCTTGTTTATACGAACACGATCATGTCTGCGACTGAAACGATGTTGCATTGCTGTTTTGCTGACAAACATACATGTATTTCCGTCGTTTCGAGCTTTTAATTCCAGCCAAAACATAAAAGCGATATTCATATATTCACGAAAATGCTAATGGCCATATGATTTTGATTGCTTTTGGAGCGATCATGAGCTAGTAGCTAAAGTCATGACTTCATGTGCGCGAAATATCCTTTAGGTTTATTATGTAATTTTGCATGATTTTTCTTCAAATTTCTGTTAAGCTTCCTGGAAACTCGTTAACTAAGGATTTATTGCAGATAATGCAGAGGGGTTGTTGGTCATATCCGGATACGAAGCAATACATCCGCCCTGAAAGTATTGTGCAGTCATATTCCAAATTATAGATAGATTCGCGGAATACCTGAGATTATGGGGCGGCACACAGTTTGGAATCCCTGATCCAACCACTTGCAGACATACGTAGGCGCATCACTAGTGGTAGCTATCGCAGATACCCGATTAAGATCAATATCCACGTTTGTTACGATTGCTCTGCTCTTGGCCAACTCAATATCGCAGTGACCATAGTCATTACACATATCTATTGAATTACTTTGCGGTAGAACAAGAACGCCTGAATTACTCCTGAGAATGTTCCGGTCGCACTTGTGAGCGCTATAGACAACGGATATATGCGCAATACCCAGTTCCCATGCAGCGTTCACCCATGATATGCTACGCTTCGTCACCGCTGGCACTGACTGAACTTATATCTCCGAAGCTTCGAAACATACATTCGATATAAAACGTGTTTTCCGTGGCATTCAAGATTATATAATTAACAAATGGCGAAAAGTACAACAAACTATAAATCAGATGTAACCCGTATACGATGTCAAAAAACTTCCACCATCCACCATCTTGGAAACCAGTGCCCACCTTGGCCTTTGTCATTCTGGGCGAACCTTCACATATTGTCAGTAAACGATGCATAGTTACTGTTTGGCAAACTTTACAGTGATTCGCAATCCGCTTCCGCGGATACCCTTGCATTTCTCCGGCATAGCTGCGCCGCCTTAGTTTTCATGCGTCGGATGATTTACGTCGTAGCAATCTGCGGAATTCGAGACACATCTTCCTCTTCAACATGGCGGTCGTTTCGTGCCCGACTTGCTTTTCAAGATACAGTATGTAGTCGATAACGCCGGCTACGGTATCGGTTTCTCGAACTGCCTCAGACGGGCTCTTTTCACTTTTCTTCGGAATAATAGCCATGAGTTCGTGCAGCAATCGACTGACTTCATATTCCTCTTCCACCGCGTCTAATCCGCCCCCATCGGGCGCGTAAGGCAGAGCTTGGAGCGCCGAAGATTTTTCTTTCAGCTCACAGTCGCATTGCAATGGTGACTTTCCCATTTTCTTTGTAGGAATTCCCGTACGACTAACACCTCAATGTCTATAACTTACAGAGCTTGGGTCGATAGATTTTTATTGAAGAGAAATCTCTCCTTTTCCTTCTTTATACGTACTGGCGAGAGAATGAAAAGGGTTTCGATTACTATGACGTATCAATTACCTAGAGTAAACAATTGTTTGAAGTTAGTTTATTAACCTAGCTAAGTTAATTATTCAATGCTTGACTGTGCTGCGGTTGTTATTGTTTAGAACTCCGAACTTAGAGCACGGCCCGCTATCACTTTAATAAGCTTTATCTCTTTACCTCACTTGAATATGCCGAAATCACATCACCTTGGTCTCGCACTGTATACATCTATAATAATCTATATGGTGATGCGTAGTTTTCAGTGTTTTCGGAGCTCGTTGCATTAGAGTTGCTAACAATGCCAATTGAAAAGAATTCTGGTGGTTCGATGGGTATATGTCGCTTTTGTACAGGCACAGCTTCAACAACTGAGGTGTCACATGACGCATATGAATTGTGAAATACATTCATAACTCGCTTAATTAGCGGGCATACTCGTTTTCCGGACAAGAAAACGAGGGGCATCATCAATTTGATTTTGACCACTCCAAAGTTGTAATTTGACAATGGAGCGACAAAGTACTCGTTTAGTTATTGCGTCAGCACCAACACTTTTCCTTTTCACGCAATTCCGAAGTGCCGACCGCATAACAGGAAGTCCGTGGATACCAGCTTTGCGATCTGGTCTGAACCTTCACATTTGTCCATCTTGCTATAGTTTAATCTGGGCAGGAGTATAATCGTATGATGCCGTTGATACGATGCGGAAAGCAATTCAAAACTGAAACGTGAAAAATTATCAATCATGGTATGGAATTTCTAAGATCTCTTGCAAGTATACTGATAGCGTCCGAATTACCCTCGAACACACCATGCTTACGGATGTTATTGAAGCGGTTTGTTGATTTGTTGCGGTTCTTAAGACACTAGTAGACGTGGATGGGTATGTTGTATATGGATAGGTTAATGCTGTGATTGTGATCCCATGGCATTTCATAACAAATCACATATTTAGCGAGATAATCAATTGAACTATTAGTTCACTTAAAGCGATTGTATTCTGGATTGAAACTTTCGTATTTCAGTTCCGGATTCCTGGATACGTTTGATTGTACAATTTACTTTTAGCTCCGAAATGGTTTGAAACGTTACCGGATTTACAAAATCTGTTATCGTTTGATATCAACACCGATGTCATCGCCAGAAAATCTCTAAATTCTCGTTGTTTTAAATTTGAAAACTCCAGCGTGATTACGATACAACTGGAGACCGCACTTCTTTTTTCCCTTGTTAGAGATATAAATAAAAATAGATATAAGTGGTTTAACACGTTGACACAATGTTCTTTTATCGCGCATGATCTGTCGATTCACGCCAATGTGGAGTCCGGCACGGATAAATCTCACCACATTTACCTTGGTTGAAGGTTTTTATACGATTATACCGAAGGTATTCTTAATGTCAGCGATCAACTCGAAAATCTTTTCTTGACCTACAAATGCTTTTTTCGCTACAGAAAAGAGACGCTGTCCACCGTGGCAGCTGCTGTATTTAGAGTTCATGTCTGCTCGGTGCACAGTGCACACTCTGCACAGCGTAGGCTGGTTACCGAGAATTCTTATATACGAGGTTTAGTAGGATGATGTCCATTGCTGTTGATCAGTGATGAAATTAATTTGTTCGTCAATAACATTATTCAGTTATTTCCACTTTCAAGATCTTGGTTCTGCTATAAGCGCAAGTAAAATAGATTGATGCCTCATTTCGTGTCACGAAATTCACGAGCAAACTTCGAAGGTAAAAGCGTGAACGCTCTATGGGCGCAGTACATTGTACTTGCTCAACCCAGTGATTGCACGAGGCCTAATGTTTTGGAAAAGCGATAGCATTGATTCCGGTTTCCTGAAAGTCGAGCATAGCTTGTTTTGTATTTCGCTGTTACTATTTGTTTGCGTAAGTATCACGAAGCGTCGAAAAAGGTGTATAATATCAATCCCTATCATATCAAATGGTCCTTCACTCATAGGATATCGCTTAGCAATTTCTTGGCGCAGCTGACAATTGCCGTGCATCTATCAAATATATACTGCCGCTTGCGTTGGTGCACTGGAAGTTTTTCTCGCATTGCGTCTCTCCATGCAATGCACAAGCCCTGACTCTAGGGTTGTGTTTAAAACAAAAATAAATTTAAAACAAGCATGTTTAAAGCTCTTGTTTCAAACGTGTTTTTTATTGTGTTTTTTTCGAAGCCATGACGTTATGCATATTCAATTGTGACGTCATAGTGGATACATATTCACAATTGAAAATATAGGATGAATATGGCTCCTTTGACGTAATAGACTTCCAACCCCTGTCATATACGGACCAAATTTATCATTAACCACTACTACATCGTCATGCAGCATTTTTACATTGGGCGGTCATCATCACCTCAACATTCTTTCTGTACCAATGAACTATATCTACGTACTATGGCTGTTGACCCGACTACATCGAGGGTTTCAACCATCCAATATCGTATACGTTGGTTAGATCGGGTGGTAATCGTTGTCCGTGGCTCAGACAATATGTCTTTGGAAAATATTTACACAATTATAGCATAATTGTACATCTTTAAAAAAAATTAACAATCATTTGTTTTAAATGTAACCCTACTTGGCTGATCCCACCCCGCGTATTTGTGCGGGTAGCGTGTTACTATAGTCTATTTTTAACTCGGTCAGTGAGGAGCGATTCTATTCAATGCGAGTTGCACTGTGAGGGCGTACGCTTGATGAAGCAATAAGCGTCACTGTCGTCGTTGTATCATAATACTAATAACACTATTAGTGCTTATAGTGATTCTCCGCCCGGATATAATGCTTCATATGACCATAGCTAAGAAGTTGACGAAAAAACATATTTGAGTGACCGACAATACTAAACACTAACCTGATTATCCCCGATGTTGCACCTTTAATACCAGCGGTCACATACAGATATTTATATAGGGTGCACAGCAAAAACTTTAAAACCGACGTATCCACGGAATCGACACAAATTGTTGATTCAACTTTGTTCAGCTATTATCAGGAAGTATGTGACGATCATGCCGAGAAAAGTATACCGTATGTGCATGTGATAACAATTTCATCTCGAATAACGCTGAATTGTTTTCAAAAAGTGACGGGTATTTCCGGAGCCAGGCAAACAACCGGAAAGGATAGGAACAATGGTGTTGACTGTATATCAATATTTTGTGTCCAAATTTAGAATCGCCCAAACGAAATGATTCGCCAAAGTACTGTCTGTGCATTAATGCGAACTGATTCTGCGAACTGATTCTACAATTCAAACAAGAAACCCTACAGGTATATTTGGTCTTTATTTATCACCACGTAGTGCAGAGAACTCAAGTCAAATCAAATCAAATATAGTCAATATGAATATGTTGGTGAGTCATTCACCCCGCAATAATTTGATAATAATCACCCTCTCGTCGGTTGCTTGCGTACGCCAATATACCATTTCAAAGTGTCTTGACTGTTTCTAATACTGTGACCAATAATTTTGTGTATACTTTCGCTGAGAAGGGTAGACAAAACGCCTTTAGGTTTTTCATAATTGGGAATTACGCTTCGAGAGCAGTTTTTTGCTTTTGCTTTGCAGTTTTTTTTTTTTGCTTTGTGTAAAAGCTATTTTCAGAAAATAGGGACATTTATTTATGCTAAAATTGTCGTCTGACAATTAACGCTACAAAACTCTATGCCCGGTAATTGCTGAATTCCTCAAGTATCAGTACCGGAAATGCTATCGCGTTGAGAGTATGTGTGCACTTCCAATAAGCACGTAGCACCGTTTTTGTTTAAACATTTTCCGGAATGAAGTTATCTTGTTTCAAACTTGAATGATAGTACACGCATATAAACCTCAAAGCAATACAAAGGCCTACACAACCAAAATTCCATCCCTGTGTAGGTGTACCCTAAACCCAAATGTACTAGCGAGTGAGACTACCTTCTATCGTATGGTGACGCCGAAGAGTGTCCGGTGAGTTCAATTGCGGGCACGTCTCGAAAGTCGCTCCGTGCATGTTGCGAACCGCACCAGAAACTTATACTCCCCATGACGCAATCGTTTGTACACAACCAGTCATGACTATAAACATATATAACTTCAATTCTAGTTGTGGCCAAGTAAACGCACGTTGTCGTGTCCAGTTATTGTCTGCTTACACAAAAATCTATGTCACGCCGCCAGTCCTTTTGTATGGAATTATGAAGATAAATAAAGGTCAGATAACTGAATACATTCAATGGGAAGAGACACTTGATAGTGTTAATAATGCGCAAACACGATAAGACACTCTGAAATTTGTAGTCTGGCAGGGCGCGTTTCAAAAGTTCGTGACACTTTGTTATCAAATCGCCAAGACATATGAAGATTGAAGAGCAATGATGTGCAAACACAGCATTTGTGTCAAATGTATCGAATCGACTATGAACGTTTTTCGAACCGGTAAATACAACTTTCCACGCCTCAACCTCGAGTATTCGTTTAATTATTTGTTCTCAATTACTAATTTTCATAAATACATTATTTTCGACAGTGATGGTAGGTCACAATGTTGGTACCACAACAAAATAGCGAAGGCCACACGCTGCTCCAAGCTATTAACATTTGAAAGTCACCTTGGTCACGATGGTCTCCCGGCTGCGCCTACCATTTTGAGGCTTGCGATTGTATAGGTATGTTAGCATGGAAAACCCGCCACAATATGAACAGCACAGTTATCCCGAGGCTTCCAACATTTAATCAGTCGGAATTAAGTCTTTTTCGACTAGACTTCGAAGCAGAGTGGGATAATAGACTTTTCCGGGGGTAAAGAAAGCTGTTTACCTATAATCGACATTCGACATTTTGACGCACGCTATTTATAATGGTTAGCCTATTTCACAATATATCATTGTCAAAGGCCCTTGCTGAAGCTGAGTAGCAAGTAGGCGTCGGTAACATTTACGTATAAAAGTCGCCGCTACGGATTACGCGTATCACATTAACCGTTAATAAATTAATCGTGTTAATCCTTTGAAGTTTAAAATATTCACGAAACGTCTGTCACGCGCCATACATACTTACCTCTCCACTTTAGTTAAACAACCCAAAGAAGATTTAATGGTTACGGAGCGCCTGGATTGCGCACATGATAAATAGCTATCAGAAACGCATAGGCTGCCTGTTACCCATGTCCGCCAGTCAACATTGCAGAGTGTACCTGAGTTCGAGAACTGCTTCTGTATATCCATATCCAATATAAATCCGCTCGATATCATCGCATTCGTGTTTTTTCGTAAAACGTCAATGCCATCAGCTCCGTCAACATTGATGCAAATTGGCTGAGATTAGAAGTAATATATTATTGAAATAATATATTGAAATAAACCTTACTATTTTCGGCTGACACTCGTCAGGGTCCAGGGGTAATTATCATCAACAATGTTCTTTCCAATGCTCTACTTCTACTACTTTCTGACGAGTATACCCGCGATGAGTGTCAGCCGAAAACATTCGGGTTTATTTCATTCAATTATAAGACGCACGGAACTGTACGATGATATTTACTGTAATTCGTTCCATGAATTTTGTCCTAACCTTCTAGCGCAGTATTGTAGAATATCGTACCGTACCAGCAACACGGTACGGTGAATTATCGTACCGTAATTTCGTGCCTTTACCGTAATATGCGATCGTTTGGGTTGACGGAGCACATTGACGATGAAACAAAAGCCTTAACCTAATTACGTATAACATAGTAATATGCTACATACGTATGTTGACTCATTATGATTATGTCTATTTGCAGTGGCGTGTCGAGGAGTGCACGGCACCCATGCCCCCTTCAGATATCAGACTTGTACATCGTGACGTCATTCAGTTCCATTTCGTCGCAATGGATAATCATGTCGTCACGCCGTCAGACTTGTACAAACTACTGGATTTTCAAAAAGCACAACTGGAACTAGAACTACTCAATTTTTAAAACTCGCAACTATAACTATAACTAAACTACCCGATCTTCAAAATCCGCAGCTAGAACTGAACTATACTCAATTTTTAAAACCAACAACTATAACTAGAACTAGAACTATAACCAAACCCGATTTTCAAAATCCGAAACTATAGAACTAGTGCTAGAGCTATACCCAATTTTCAATAGCCGCAATTATAACTACAACTATTCAATTTTCAAACTCAGCAACTAGAACTTGAACTAGTACTAGTACTACTAGAAAAACCGTTAATTAGTTGACCACCAACTAAATGGGTAGCTCATACATGTCTGTCTGAGTAGCTTCACTGGTACTGGTTGTAGTTGTAGACTTATGTTTTGTGACTCACTGAAAATTAGAGGTTCCCCGATTAGTGTAGGGCATACCTGGGCATTTTATGGCTCGCCGGCCAAATACGGACTATATACGTGGAAAGTGCGAAAAAAATAATCAAGAAAAATAAAATTTGTCCCAAAAGACCGCACTTCATGTTGATTTACGAAATAATTTGGATTCACCTTCGAGCTGTTTCCATTTTGAAAAGTTTTGTTTCACTTTTTACAAGAAACATGATTGTAATAATGTACATCATATCATTTAGCGTGCCATGGAAAATCATTATGCGCGCAACTTATGGCACGCGTGCCACGGGTAGTCGATCCCTGGCGTAATCTATATTAATAATAAAGTCGATATAACATGGGTTAATTTAAGTCGGGATTATGACATAAGCATGCAGTCATTCGGCTGAGGCTGCGAGAAAACGAATTCGGAAAACCTGCCAGCGAAATTACCAAAACGACAGGACGATTGTACCAAGCTGCACACCGCTCGGGATAGTGACCAAGCTGTGACATCCCATACATTTTGTTGTCTTAATAGAAGGACGTGTCCATGGGTTAGTGTGATTAAAAAGAGTTAACGATATTTCTTGTTTACAATTGTTTTGAATAATTACGTGGGACAAATCTTATATTTGTACTTTGACTCTAAATTCTTAATTGCCTAATAATAACTCATCCACCCCAGAAGCTTGTGAACCACGCAATTCATTGCTTTCAATTCATAAATTATTAGAAATTAATACACCGCGGAATATAGTGTAAGCTTTTGACTTAGCTCGCCAACGTATTTCCTGCCTGTCATACTCAGAAATAGTGGCCCATATGCGGCGTAGGAGTTCCCAAGTCCATAAAGGTTAAGAATCGTACAGAACTAGATTTCACTCTCCTAGTCAACACATTAATTTTTATTTAATCGGAAATATCAGACATTGAATCGAAATTTCAAAAGAACGGGCATTAGAGTTTGAAATGGGAAAGATTCCGACCCCAAAAAGTCACCCGCTGGCTACGCCACTGTTATATAGCAGTGATGGCTCTGAGCGAGCAATGGCTGCACAAACATCATTCAACACAACACCAAGGTTGTAATGACTCGAGTCATGACTCGACTCGAGTCCGACTTATGTCACGATTTGACACGACTTGACCCGAGTCATTGCGCACGACTTGAACCAAGTTATATGACTCGAAATTGAAACGGCCAAGACCGACATTTCATTGTAATTTTGAAGAATAGTAAAGTAACCACACTATAGGGATTTCGTTCATTGGTACCAGTAATTAAAAATGTGACCAGAAACTGGTAAAAGTGAGCAGAATTAGTATATAATAAATGCGAATCATATCATATCACCAAACAGAGTTATAAAAAGTGGGTTTACCAAGACTTAAGTGGAAATTGAGCAATCAACACAATGACTTGGACTCGGACTCAAGTCATAATACCATGATTCGGACTCGACCCTCTGCTCGCTGACTTAGACTCGGACTTGACTCGGTGATGAGTTGAAAATGACTCGACTTGACTCGAGTCGAAACTTGAAAAGCGAGATTGACTTGTGACTCGGAGGCTTGTGACTTCGTTACAACCCTGCAGAACACCGGCATCTCAAGTCGCCCAAAACCACGACAGTATTTTCTAGTTGTTTGGCAACTAATATTTTTTTAAATATGCAACTAAACTAGAACTACTCAATTTTAAAAATCCGCAACTAAAACTACAACTAGAACTACTCTATTTTCAAAATCTGCAACTAGAGCTAGAACTAGAACTATACTCGAAAAACCGTCAGTTAGTTGACCATCAACTAGCCGAATGTTCAGTTTGTACAAGTCTGCACGCCGTTGTCAAAAACATACCCTCCCCAAAAGATCCTGGATACGTCTTTCTGTTGATGATATCCAGCAAACAGCGTGGATCTCGTCGAAGACACGATGAGGATTTGTCAAAATATATCACATCGTAGTTCTGGAACAGAGACGCGGATTGAGTTGTAGCCTACTTCATCAGATTCTATATCACTGTTCCAAGTTATTTGTGCAAGGAAAGTTCGGCAGATACTATATTGTTTTGCGAAAAATGAATGCAGTCATGTGGTGAATGAATCAGCATCCAACCTTAACTGTAACGCTAGTGAAATATGCGATGCACGCAGAGGGCCTGATGAAGATGCTCTTACCTTCGCTCTATGCATATCTACTCACAATTTATATTCTAATAAACATATCATTACAAAGACAGTGAAGAGTTTCGGCGTTGTTGTCGTTATAGATCAGGGCCGGCCAATCCGTGGCTCGCGAGAAGGTTTTGAGTGGCCCGCGAGGTAATTTCCGAAATTTCTAATATCATCAAAAATGGATTGCACAGATTTTGAGCTTGCAAGGCCAACCAAAAATTTGATTAGTCTGGCCGCAATACTTGAGATGCGATGACTATAATATCAGTTCCAACGTATTGACAGATCCATCAGCCATTCACATATTGGTATATCTTCGTACACTACAATAGAGCAGAATAATTTGCGATCGATTTATCAAAGGTAAAAATTTTCTACAAGCTTAGCGCAATATGTTGTCACTCGATTTCTTGTTTTTAATATTGTTGCCCTTTTGTGAAAATGGAAGAACACCTTATGTATCAGATTGAGTCTAACTATATTCGGGATTACGAGACAAAGTGTCGTTTAACATATGCGACCTTGCGTTTGCGCTCGCAGTAAGACCGTCGACCATGAAACCTAGGCACGAAATGATTGACGCATGTTGGTCACAGCTTTCGATATCGATATGTCAATGCGCCGAATAGCCCAGTCCTCGCAAACTTAGCCCAGCGATATACATCAGGCCCGTAATATAGTCTAGTGACAATATTATTGACCTATGAACTTCAAAAAAATTTCGCGCTTGGCGCGGATAGTGGCCCGCGCGAATGTTCCTCAATCGAATGTGGCCCTTTGGCCGAAAAGGTTGGCCAGCCCTGTTATAGATAATATTTGAACGTCATACAAGCTGCCTATTTCGTTCCATGAAATTCATCGGGCAGATAGATAAGTATTAGAAATAGGCTACTCAGTATACTGTGTAATTTATTTGTGGTCTTTCACGATCGATATGGTGGCCTGATAACTAACCACGCTTCGATATATAATCCGTTGTTATTAAATTACCCTGGCTTTGCTATAATTCAAAATGACACGTATGTAGCTTATCACCTTGTCGCTCCGATGCACATGCACATGTGTCAGGTTTAAGCAGTAAAGCCATTCGGGACGCAGTAGATGACATTAGTACTGGAAGCAATGGAACTGTATTATACTACTGAGAGACATTTCCAGATCCACGGCAAGAAGTACGGAGAATGTACTAGATTCACAATATATCCCGCTCGCGCCTTTTTGGTATAGAGGTCATCCAAGTTTACCTAAGTCATTCATTTTAATCGTCTGTCGCATTGATTTCAATTTGTACCGGCGCAGTTTCATCAATGTTACCTGACCGATCGACGTTACGCCGTTCGCGATATCCAATGCAGGTGTGGGAGGGCGATAAAATTTCATGTTTTATCGTTTTAAGCTCTTGGCGATTAGACGAATTCGTTTTCTCGCAGTGTATCTCGGTCTACAATAAAAATAGGATAGCCGCCCGGGATTGAATTGCTTCAAATTCATCTGAAACGGTTTTTCCGGATTAGTCTTGTCTTACTGATCTCGCGCATTGCCGTGTCATTAGACGCATTTTCGGTGTCTTTGAGACCAAAGTAGGTATCTAAAACGATCTCCCTAATACGCACCATATCCATTATTGCTTTTGACACGAGTAATCGTACCCGCAAACTCGATAAACCCATACGAAGGCGCGAACATTTTAGCACCGGAAGTTTCGTGTAAGCACTGGTAATTGCTTCAGTGCGCTGCTTTTGATTTCTTTACCTGTAAAACTGTCGCAGTCGTTCCGTTTCTTGCGGCGCAGATGTCGCCTAGATTACGCACGTAATCGGTATAACACTTGTCTTTGTTCGCAATAAAAACATATTGGAAGATTTCCCATCTTGTTGATTGCGTATCATAAATAATCAAGACCGACGTGTGGCTTCTAATTTCTGAATTTAATCATCTGAATGTATATCAATGTAAATAGGGATATCCGATAGGTAAGTAGATGGTTTGAAAGGCAATCATGGTAGCGGCGTGAACGATTAGAGGCGCTAATACCCGAGTCGCCAAAACGTGGCATGAAAACTCATATCATCGGGTATAGTAAAACTGAAGCATCTGAATTCACATTGAACCTTTCGACCGTCTTGGTTGAGTCCACGTTTACTCTAAACTCTAAGGCAAGCTCAAGTCCCAAAGTAGTACAGAAAACTAATGGTATGCAGACTGTAAATGAAAATAATCCACAAAGGGATGCTACATGAGAAAAGCGATCACCTACTCGCAAATAAGGCAGTGATGACACAAGAGTGGAATTGTGAATCAAAAAGTTTGTTTCGTAGAATCCAGTGCGTTGTGTTACAAGGAATAGTAATTTTAGTGGAGACAGAAAAATAGAGGCTGGTGCATGGAATGTGAAACTGCAATCGTGCAACGTTTATTTTCAATCATTCCCGATGGTAAATGTTTTTGACTTTATTTGGCTTGAATGGTACATGATATTGACTGAACTGAAATTATTTTCACTATGTATTATATTTGACTGAAGTATTAATTTTAAACACATATACTTTCATTGTCGTTTATCATACGAAATCAGAATTTTTTGTTTACAAATAATCTACTGTAACCCGAGTCACTCAGCCACGCATCATTGATTAACGAGACGTGTCAAATCAAGACATGAGGATTTCCCCGATAAACTTCGTAGTATGCGGGTGCATCGAAATCAGACATGATATTATTGTGTGATATATAATATACGTATACGCTGTTCTGACACAAAAGACTTTAAAGTGAAAACCGCCAATAACTTTTCTCTTTACAGCAATATCAATAATAAAACCGGTCACGAACAAAAGAAATTCCGAAAAATTTGATCTCATCGACAGTCGACCAAAAAGTCAGTAATTTATCGTTATCACCCGTCACGAAATTGTGGAACATTCAGCAAACTCCCCACAGCATCAATATAACCCCACGAATACTTTGCTGTACCAGAAAATGCGTTTGCGCACACACCTGATATAATCGGGCCTTCGTGGAATGCAAAAACTTACATTGGTCCCTAAATTCCAACGAAATCATGAATTGGTTACTATGGTCTTGTTCATGCAAGGTCAGATTTTCACGACAACTTAAGATCAGTGTCAAAACTGACACTGGCTTGTCTAGAGAATTATGTGCTGTACACCCACTGCGACGGAATGTCGTTGGAAGAGAACTGCATACACCGCTAACCGAGAGAAATGCACTCAGAAAACGCTTTTTACGATGTCAACCGAATTGAATCCAAGCGCGCCGTGTTTAATTACCGCAATCAGGGCGCTCTCACGACAGGCACGCGCGGCGTCTCAGAATTTTAGCGAGCGGTTCCCACGCCCGCGACATCTGCCACCCCGCTATCGCGACCAGGCGCGAATAGCGCAGCGCGAATAGACCTCAGGAATTCGCAATTTTTGCGCGACTTTTCCCACGCGCTCCCCACCTGCCTCAGACGCAGGCGCGTGGCTGTGTAGCACTCGGTTTTACGTAGGATCTAGCCGGCAAATCTCCTACTCTCGGCTTACAGTCGATCCATCGTGGAGTGATGACATTTGGAAATCGGTTTTCCGGTATTCAGTCGCGTAAAATTAACATTATCGCCACTTGCGCGTCACTAATTTCAATGTGTGGGTTTTCCGCAAGTCTATGTCAACATACGAAAACTCGTGGGAAAATCTCGGATCCGACTGAATTAAGTCAAAATTCATATTTTCGGCTACTGCCATACGCGGCATAGCGCTGCGTGAAGCCCACTACCGCGAAATCAAGTTAATTATATTGCTCGCGCTATACAGTTTCATCGCGTGACAGGCGCGGTAAAAGCGCGCGAAACTCAAAATTCCGTCTACTATAGCTGGGTCTATTTTGAAATCGCTCGATTGTCGATTGTTAGATCTTTAAGAAAAGAAAATCTTATGACATTTTGATCTGTCAAGCGAGTTCGCGAATTCGTAGACTACTACGACGCCGACAGTAATTCGCTCCGGTATATGTTCGTTTAGAGCAAACCTATTAAACGTTGCCGTGGCTCTTTCATCCCCTGAGCAAAGAAGGAAGCAGTAATTCAAACAATCGTATCCTCCCTTTGATTTCTGTTAAATTGCTTGAAATTAGAAAGGGCCGGCTCGCGACAGTCGGCGCGCTTTAATGATGACAAAACTGTGACTTATTCAAAGGAGCTCCACCGAAAGTAGTCTCCGCACTGGTCACCTGCCTGGAGGTCTGACTAAGGAGTCAATTAACAAAACACGGCTCCCAGCAATGCGTCATCGCCAGTAGTAGTAGTCTAGCAATGATCGGGAAGAAATAATTTAGTACCAGTGACAGGACGTGTCGCTTTGAAGATGCCACCGTATTTGAGAAGATATACTGTATATAAAATCTACATGTCACGTGAAAAAGGAGAATTAAAAATCGTACGTATCGCTAGTGGTTACAGAACTTATAGAGGGTGATTCAAATGACGAATGTGCCTCGCGGTTGTTGTGTCACCAAGTCCGTTATATTACCTATCGTCAACATTTGAATTATGGGGTCTAGATCCGCCTATGATATTTATGCTACTTGCACCAATTTGAGTGTTTCGAAACAACACGATATTTGTTTAGCTGAAAATCATTCGCAAGAAATGCTTGTTACTTGAGCTGCCTGTGGATCTGAATTTGACACCATATAATCAATGGAAATTGAACGATTCCAATTAATTTAGTAATCGTGATGTGATAGCATGATTTCCAACGTCCAACTATAATTTACCTTACCTACCAATGCAAATTTACGAGAAACCCCGGCACAAGAACGATCTTAAAGTGACCCCAATAGAACAATTCCTAGGTTAATCAAGATCCATTTTTTAATAAGTGTTGCAAAATTCTGCAATCTAACAATATCTCCACGGACATCATGACCCCATCCCGTGACGAACGCAATACGTTTGACCTTATAGTTTCCTGGTAATTTGCGAATCGACGCTATACCGTGATTGACAAAAGACGCATGCCGACATTCGTGGGAGTATTCTCTCCCTGTTGAAAATATCACCCCAGGAATCACAAGACGATCATTTCAAACCTAACTGCAATTTACTTTATTGACCCTATCGCATAATGAATAGGAGAGGTGATATCTATGCACGATTAACGAGTAAATTCATAATCGCCTGCGGTACATATACCCATTGATATGACATATTTCATAACCGTGAGACAGAGATAGTCTCCCCGTTCCCATACAGCGTCCAGCTGCTTGTAGTTTTGTTGCCTAAGTAATGAACTATAGACCTTTTTCTAATCGTATAGTTTGAGAGAGGCGTTTATGACGGAGCGTTTAAGTTGTCATAACAAATCTGAAAGGTTTAACTCAGCTTCCTCGCTTTCCCACACGTCGACCATCTGCCGTTTTTTGTGACGTAAGGTGATTCGAAAATACCCTGGTCACGTGGAAAATCAGCTGATTCCTGGTGTGAAGGCGATTTGTATAACAAAACATGTTATGATCCGGAACTTGTGTCGGCGCTCAGTCATAGTAGGATTAGGTAGAGGCATCGGATGACTGTTGGACGCGGGTTGGTAGGCAGGTGTGACGCGTGTGGGAGAATTACATTGCTTCTTTGAAAATTTGCGGTGTGAAATCATCAATTTAACAACTTAAGAATACACAAGAGTTACAAACGTTCGTTTGCTTATTTTTGGTCTATCATTTCTTACAGCCGATCCATTTAAAACACATATATCCTATACTTCAAGTTCGATTCGTTTTAGGTTTATCCATCGATTCAACTTCGCTTTCTGTCTGGATTGGTAATATAATAAGCAAAAAGCTTTATTGTACATTTAAGCCGCTATGATGGGTCATAAATCGGAACTCTGCCGGTTTAAAGACATTTAAATGCATGTCGTTCATCTCAATTGCGCGTCAATTTTAGGGTGCATTTCTGACACATTGAGTACCGACATTCACTGGTGAAATATTTAAAGACTTTGAGAAGTAGTATATATTCAAATGGAGGCAATTAATATAATTACTATTAGGGCAAGTTTTTGCAACTTTTGCAACTTTTTTTACAGCTTCCGGCAGCTTCCTAAATACTCGTAAGATACGTAAAATTAATTCTGTTTCAAGCCCGTTGAAGGAATCTTATAGTGCAACTTTTTGCAACTTTTTTCCATTTTTTTCATGCAACTTTTTGCAAATTTTTGCAACTTTTTCGATTTTTCATGAAAGTATTTTCAATTTTGGTGAAATACACGGCCAAATTCGACTGAAACACCGTAAATCAGCACCGAAATAACGCTTTTACGGGTATTTTGGGAACTGAGCCGGAAAATTGCCTTGTTTTTAGTCAACCGTGCAAAATGTGGTCAAAATGCAACTTCTGCAACTTTTGTTAAAATTAAAAAATAAATGCAACTTTCTCAGGTTTTTAGTGCAACAAAAACTTACCCTAATAATCACGTATTCATCAAGTTCAAACAATACCTCGTCAAGTGTTGAAATGTACCATGTATATTGTACGTACATATATAAGTATGCACAACCCATTACATTTGCGCGTGTCGGTCTGCAGGTTTGAACACAAATCCATGTATTGCCCTCTCATATCTCAAATTTTAAAATCTCGCGATTCTTCGTCTCGTTCAAATAATGCCATTTATTTGGTTACAAGTTTCGTAATATAACATTAATACACTTTTTGGACGAATATTTGACAAATTTGACCAAAGATTATCTATAGCAACCCTTTGCCGCAAAGAGTTAGCGTACAATTGTAACATAATTGGCTACTGCACCGATTGTTTCATTAGTGTTTCTGTGGATGTCACAGGAAAGTGGAGCGTGTAAACAAATGTATTTGAAGTCTTAGATTTTCATGGCATATTACTGAGTCAACGGAAAAAGTCGTGTGTCCGCGTAGAAGGTTTCTGAGTAATAATAGGCGCGTCTTCCCGTGCCGTTTTTGTGTTATGAAGTTGGTTGCTAATCAGCGATCTTCATTATCTGCAACTTGTTTGAAATTGCTGGATGTATGAATATCATCCGACGGAAATCAATGAACATACGATATAGACTAACAGTCAAG
>ATSW01016468.1:0-12271 GCA_000444245.1 Botryllus schlosseri | reverse complement strand
CTAGTCCCCTCCAAATAGGAACGGACTTGAATTGACTCGCGTCACCCTTGAAAGTCGATTGACTTCAATTGACAATGTGCAATGTTTCGAGTAGTGACTGGTGACTCGAAAGTTCCCAACACTGCTTTCGCTACCTCTGGTAATTTTGGTCACATTGGATGATGATTCGACCATTAATTTTGTTGCGTGATCGACCAAGTTCAGACAGGTGTAGATTTACATTTGCGCTGGGCGTTCTCGCGATTCCCTATTGCAGTAACGATGCGTAAACAAAAACTCGAAACCCGATGATTCACTCATTATCCGGATGATTTGACTTGTGCCCGTAGTAGATGAAGCGAAGCGGTAAGAGTAGATAGATCTCCTGCTGGTGTGATCTTTAGATAGAGATCCGATTAGTTGACAGTCGCGACAATCATTTAGATATCGAATACGGACGTGTCTGCAACTGCGCAAGAATAGCAACAGGAACTAGTTTCAGCATGATAGCCAACAACGCTCGATGTGTAGCCTATGCTGTAGCAAGACGGAGAGGCAATCTGGAATTAGGCTTATCAGACACGATAGTCGGTGACTTGTCTACAGACATGAACAAGTAAACACGCTGTTTGCTATGAAAAACCACAGCTGTTATTAGGTCTTGAATGAGGGTAAACGCCTATTACCAGAAATGCACAATTGATATATATACAGGTCACTCCGCGCGTCACATTTATAACTACGATATTATAGGAGTGTGTGTTTGTTCGTGATATTCATGGTGTTCGTCAACTACTATGGTCATTTACACCAGGCCGATATTATTAATTCTTATTCCGTAACTACCGACTTGTAGCATGGCCCACTTCCAGGCTTTTTGTAATACACTGCTTGCGCGGATGAGATGGCGAGGAGGAACCTAGTTAAACCTCCAACACTTAGGTAGGAATTCTTGAGTCGACCTCGGTCGGCCTCGAACCCGCAACCCATCGGTGTTGCAGCTGTGGATTTTACCAATACGCTATCTCGCCACGGAAACGTGTGTGGTGATATGCTAACTTATGGGAATTACAAATGTCACCGTAATCGAATTGTTTTTCCTGCGTAAAGTAGAACACGCATACCCCGACAAACTTGCGCAACGCAGTACAACGGTCTGAGTTCATTCCCCCTAAATCCTGATGTGTTTTATGGAGCTTTGAGCTTGATCCGATTTATTTGTTATTTTGCTTTTACGCTTGGATTCACCCCTGTTATTTATATCAGCAATTTTACCCGGCTTCCCGCATACCACCTTTGAATTGTACAGCATACAATGCAACCAGCCTTTTGCAAACTACTCATTTAGTTAGTGAACGAACAACTAACTAACGTTTCTAGTTCAAGTTCTAGTTGCGGATTTTGATGAATGAGTATTACTACCTCAAGTTGCAGATTTTGAAAATTCAGTAGTTCTAATTCTAGTTGCGCTTTTTGAAAATCCATTAGTTTGTACAAATCCGAATGCAGCCAATGCATACTATATCAATACCTTGTTTGCGCAGCTTTTGGCAAATAATAATTTAAGTCGCATCAACCGGCGGTGCGATAAAAAGTGCGATAAAATATAAACAGCAGCAACCTTCATTTACTGAAATAGGCCTAATTGTAATCGCAATTATAGGAGAACGGTATATTCCTAGAGATCGTCAAGGCCGTTTAAATGCTTTATTCAATGATACAGTGGTTCCAAAGTAGGCGGTCGTTTGCCTTTATTCTGGGGTTCGCGAATATGTTGAACGTAATCAGCTTTCAAAATAGCACGTGAGTAAGTCTGGGCAAAGATGCTGACTTCTTTTAGTAATTAGCTCGTCAAATTTTGATCCGGGCCACGGAACATTTTCAAATTTGAGATGGAGTCGTGACCATAAAGGTTGGAAACCACTGAATGTGGGGTGAATGTAACGCTCGGTGGTGCGCATTGGCATAAGGCTGATAAACAATCTGATCGGTGGGACATGAACTTGTCCTAACGATGTACACTTACGCTCCCTGTAATTTCAAACTCATCATCCTCCACCAGCTCTACCGTTAACTCTGATCATGTGGACCAGAGAGTAGTAACTATAGTAACTATATAGTAATACATGGAGCAACCAATATTATTGACAGAATTCATTCAAAAAAGTTAACGACCAGATGCATATAGAAACCAGATTCATATAGCACCTCCCCCCAGAAGTTGCATCAATTACCCTATGGTGGGCTAAAATTCATTATTTATTTGGGTGGGGAGGGGCTGAAAATGTGGTTTCGGTCCCGGTTACAACACACAGCCACATACATACTCCTGAAACGAACCGTGACCACCTCTGGTCTATGAGCAAAGGTGAGCTACTGTGACGTCATAATTCAGTTTGAAATAGTCTAGTGAGCGCTAAAGAGTGTCCGGTATTTGTGTCACAGAAATATGGTAACCCTAATCTAATGTAAATTTCAAGTTTAAAGCGTATAAAGACCAAAAACAGCATTTAATGAATTTATTAACTGTAGCTGTTGAAGTCAATCAGACATCTGTGATCGGTCAAAATTGTCGACAAGTTCTTCGAACTCTGGCTGTATGTCGTATGTGGAAACCCTTAGTAAAGACAGCACGTGAACATCAATTATAATGGAACACAACATTGTCTCGTTAATGATCATGGTCGAAAATATATATACACCCGAACAGAGAAATCGCGAGGTAGCTAGTGCTATGATCCACTGCTACAACACCATGGGTTGTTGTGGGTTCGAGTCCGACAAAGGCCGACTCAAGAATTCCTATCTAATTGCTGGGGGCTTATCTGGGCTCCTTCTCGCCATGTGATTCTCGTAAGCGGTTGTCTTATAAAAAGACTAGAAGTGGGCTGTGCTACTAGTCCGTAAATACGGAATCAAAAATAAAGAATATCGGTCTGGTGAAAAATGAACGATGTAGTCGAAACACCATGAATATCAAAAAAAGAGGAACAACAACAAAAACACCCGAACACCGCAAGTAGTTTCATGTCCATCTTTCTCAGGTTGACAAACTTGGATTCATTCTGTGACGCATCAAATTTGTCAATACTTTTAAAATAGAATTTCAATTTCAGGGTATAGAAACTCTCAGCGGGCAGGTCAAAATCCCTTCGCGGGTGGTATGTTGCCCGTCCCTGTGCTAGATCAAAAACGGCTCAGTCGTATTATAAAGTTCTGAAATCCAATCTAATTGGTATTTTTACACATTGAAGACTGTTTTGATTCAGAACACAGTAACATTATTATATTGTGGGGTCTTAGATTTAATAGTTAGAGACTTTCACGGATATCATGTACATAAATAAACTCTCATCATACATTGAAGTATCAACCTAAATTAGGGTTACCATATTTCTGTGAAGCAAATTCCGGACACTCTTTAGCGCCAACTAGCGGATTTGAAAATGAGGTGACACATTGTCTGTCAATATGACGTCACACTAGCAAAGCATTGCCCATCGACTGTATACAGCAGTGGTAATGGTGCGCGAAGGTCTTCCAGGTGGTACGCGAGAAGATTCTGTTTTTTTCGACTGAAGGGAGTTATTAGTTCAAGGGTTGATTCTGAGTTTTTGAAGCCGCCGTCGTCGTGGTAAGGTCGTCATCGTTGGTAGTGGTTATCCCACCAGTGACGGCCTACTGGGAAGAGCAGTCGTAAAGCATTGGGATTCGTACCTAACCAAATTCTGTTTTAATATATTTGACCACAAGAATTTCAAATGAATCCACTATAGAAATCATATACTGCGCCCTAACATGCACCTCAACGTGGTGGAAACATTTTGACCGCCTTCAGCGCGCTTATCTTATGTAGGTGGTACGCGAGCATTGCATAAAACCTCGAAATGGTACTTGGGAGAAAAAAGGTTGAGAACCACGAACCACTGGTATACGGGAATGCAGTGGAACATATAGGTCTTGGATTGGGTCATCTGTAATGTGGGCTCTGGTGATTTCTATACTTGCTAGGGTCTGCAATAGATTTCTCCACGGTCCGGATGAAATCGTCTGACGGGCCTTGTCATGGCCTGTCGGGATTGTGTTGGACAGCCCTGCTATACCGTTGGGTCGGTGCGGCTATCTGGTTATGTGTTTTAACCAGGTCCAAAACAATATTTTTTTGCCCCCTTCTGCCGTATAAAAAAGCACTGATCTTGGGCCCATCATGGGGTAGTCGATGTAACTTTTTTGGCGCTTACAATATGCATCTGGCTGTCAAATTTTTTGAATGACTTCTGTCAATATTATTGATTCTTCCAAATATTAGGCTACTATAAAATGCACCAGCAGGTATAGCACACAGCTGGTGATTTCCAACTTTCTATGGTCGCGACCGCATTTCTAACTTCAAAATGTTCCGTGGACTAGCTCCAAACTTGATAAGCTGATTACTAAAAAATCAGCTTGCCCAAACTATTTATTTTGATTGCAAATTTGGTGAGGGTGGTGCCTGGTGCCCATACTAATATCAATATACGTTGCATTAATTCGCGAGCGGTGCGAAGAAACAATTTTTAATAGCATAAATCTGCTAGAAAATAATATTGTTTGTGTTGATATACGAAAAAATTTGAAGCCTACTTCAAACCATCAAAATTCCGGACATTAAGGCATATTTTAGGAATTCCTCCCGGACGCAGATTTTTCAGTGAAATTCCGGACATGTCCGGGAAATTCCGGACGTATGGCAACCCTAACCTAAATGCTCCAACGACGTTGCATTAATTAACTCTGTTTTAAGTCAAACACCAATCGTAAATTCAAAATAATCAATCGAAACATAATATTAATAATTTATCTTGAAACAAAATTATTTCTTGTGTGATTTTCTTTTGTAAGCAATCTAGTGCAGTCACTCGAAAGATTCCAGCAATCGTCTGTCATAATATGTTCATCTCATCTACTGTGACATTTTTGTTGTTGTTGTTTTGATGCAGCACATGTCTAACAGAAGTTGAGATTTTTAGTGCTAAATACTTCCTCGTAAATAATCTCTCAAGACAGCAGATGTTGAACATGTTCATCGGCCATATTATGACCATATATAAGCAGTGCTGAGCCTCACTCGACCATCCATCGGGAAAATGTTGACGATATCGACAATATCCTGAGAGGGCCAAAAAGCTGCACACTCATTTCAGGCTTGTTTGGAAAATAAACCAAATGATAGTTATTCACAGAGGCGGAAACGACAATCTGAAACCAGTGTATGTAAAATACATGGTGGAGAATGTAACTCATATGTCTTTAGTTGAACTGCTGTGTAGCCCTACCTTACTAATGACGCAGAAGGTCCCAGCCCCTGTCTCCAGATAAACTTGAATGGTGATTTGGTGATATAAAAATATCGAACAAAACTTAAACGCCCCCGTTAACAATCTGTTGTATTCATCACAAAAAACACGCAGGACCAACGAAGCATAACGATTAAAGCAAGGGGAGCGCAGAAAATATTCCAACTGATATCATTGTTAGAACCACTATTATAGTGGGTCATAACTGTATTAAGTCGGCCATCACCGTATTTTTGCCAATTCCATTGTTTGAGAACAACGGCGTTGCTCGAATGGAGCCCTCATTATCCGTGATAAATGTATAATAGTGTTTTGCCTGGTGATAATACGGCATCCCAGTGAAAAACAGAGGTATGGATTTAGTGGTAACATATGGGAATCATATGACCTGTCCAGCCCGCGAGCGATCAAAACTTTTGAATCCGGCCGGCGACCAGAGGTGGTCAAAGTAGTCAAGAAAGCTACTCAAGTAGAAGTAGAAGTAGCGACCTTAAAATCTACTCAAGTACGAGCAGAAGTACTTCTTCCATAATTCACCTAAAACTACTTGAAGTAAAAGTAGATTTGACTGAGTTTAAATCTACTCAAGTACATGAGTAGTTTTGAAAACAGTCCTAATTCGTTCGCATGAACTGCCAAAAGCTGCGAATTGAGCTATGTGGAAGGTGCAGAGAGCTTGATTCGTATTGATGCATCCCAGAAGGTATCAATTTTCGACACAATGAGCATTTTTTCGCATCACGGGATGTAAATTATAGTATTGATGTGAAAATGCGATACTAATCCTTTGTTTACTAGAAGAATATCATGGCATGGCACCCTACCCCATATTATAAGGTCCTAAGTGTAGGCGAAGAGCCATACGTAGAAGTTTTATCGAATACGGTTTCATCACTTTGCGCGATTAGTATACGTTAATAAAAAATATTGTGGATCGTAAAAGTTATATTTAGTGTAGCTTTATTTTCGGAAAATAGAGGCATTACTACGCTTGCTTTTACGCTTCAACATGGATGTTCTGCAGACAAAAGAACTGCAGGTAATTAGAACTCAAAGTATGATACTCGCAATTGAAAGTGAAATACAAATACCACTTCTAAAAAGCGGAAACTATATTTCATGTATTTTGTCCATAAAGCTTCAAAAGTGGTCTGCTAAAACAGGTGTAACGCTCAAAAAAGCTGGATGTTACAGATTAACAAGACACGTAATGGGTTACTAGATTACGATTTGATTGGTAATTGCTAGATTGCGAAACGGTAGTTTCAAACGTCATGGTGGGCCATATTTACTGTGATGAAATATTTGATATGGGCGACAATGCGGTGTGAGCGGAACCAACCAATCCCGTACCTAAATTGTATTCACTGATACTTTCCTGAAAACATATTTGTCACTCCATAACTACTGTGCGCGAAGCGCATCAAAAGTTCTGGGCTTTACTTGACTTTTAGGAATATTAAATGTTGGTACTCCGTGAAAACGGCCTCCAAATTCTTAAGGCTATATTTCGTATTGGGGGATTAAACTACATCTACTTGATAAACTGAAAATAGCGAAAAGTAAGTAAATAGATCACAAATATTACGAAGTAGAAGTAACGAAAATCAGATCTTCTTGATTAAGAATCAGAAGTAGGGGAAAACTGCTCGAGTATTTCCAAAAAGTAGCAGTACTTCGTTACTGACCACCTCTGCCTGCGACCCAAGTTGAGTTTAACATCGCTGTCCTAGGAGGAATTCTATCAGTGAGCTCATTTCTCAATATGAAATCGGAATCTTTCATTGGTATTCGAATATGAAATCCATCACAGATATCAGCTTTAATGCTCTCGTTCGTTAGGGATCTTGATATAACCACTTTGTAGACTCAGCATAAAATATTCCATTTACAAGTCAAAAGAGATGAGACGCATTTTAGTGTTGTAGTTAAACTCGTCAAGGACAAATTTGATAGCTTTATATTCGTATCTCATCTTAGTAGAATGAACACTTGGTACAGGAGGAAATATATCTTCGTTGTGAAAAAGTACAATTCTAAGGCTTGACCAACGGGTTTTTTGACAAACAAATATATCGCATCTGGTCATGTTTATATTGATTGCCGGTAAACAACTGAGGACGGCATGAGGGTTGTTCATAGTCTGTTATATATTTTTGCGCAGTAAAACAGTAACAAATCTCCAATTGACTTCCTACCAAGTGAAATATTACAGTAATTTGGGCTGTTTGGTGGGTAAATGTATCTTCTAAACTAGAGCCAATCTGGCAAAACCAATGTGATATTCGTAATCAGCAACCTCGAAAACCCCAGAACCGACTCCCTGATCATCCGGTAAAATCTTTTTTCAATTTCCTGACCAGTGTTATTAGATGTTTGACTTCGATAATAACATCGCCAGTAGCCTACTATGACAGTAGTTTCGTGCAGTGACCCATATCTGAAACAAGGTGTCCAATCTGTCCTCTCCAATGCTCTAATGTAGCGATTCGATCCAACCTCGATGAAATGGAAATATATTCTGTTGCATGTCTAAACATCACTCGGCGGTAGTGGTCGAATTATAGTGGAGAAGTTGACGCAGATGTGTACCGACAACAGCACGCAATATGTGAGTTCGGGTCTCAGCGTAAGAAGGATGGAAGGTTTATATGGTATTCTAATCCCCTGTGTCGCTGTTCATAAGAAGAGGGTACCATACAACAGAATATAATGAAAGAGTAGGATGTAGTGATGAGACTTCAAAGAATAACGGAAATCCAAGATCCCTTGTTATTGCGTGTAACTTATTTCTGTTACTGAGTGTCTTGAGCAGATGAACGTAACGGTAATGCATTATATTGAAGACCTGCAGCCAGCCTCGTGTCATCTCG
This sequence comes from Botryllus schlosseri, assembly GCA_000444245.1. NCBI lineage: Eukaryota > Metazoa > Chordata > Ascidiacea > Stolidobranchia > Styelidae > Botryllus > Botryllus schlosseri. The sequence goes on along the minus strand of ATSW01016468.1, from coordinate 4,083 downwards.
CACTTAAAAAACAATATACCGTAACTCCGCAACAGCTGCTCCACGAACTCTCGATGGATGGGAAATATGTAGCGCTCTATATCAGACTTAGACAAATAGGTAATTCTAGATGTCTGATTTCACTAAGCGAAATGCCAGTAATCTAATTCTAGCATAACTTGTGAAATGTTTCTGTGCTCTAATTCTTATTCTAATCCAATTTATTGTTTTCCTGAAAATGCCTCTTTGTCCGAGGCATTTTGCAGCGAGTTAACAAGAATACCCTTCTCGCGCAGGGAATTCCAGTGACAAGCCGCCATCGCATTACTTACACCGCACGTACAGTCACAGTAGTTATTTTGACGAATATTAACCACGCTGGCACAGTAGCATGTAGTCGGCGAACAACATTTTAGTTTCGATAACAAGCAAAACCGCAGCAAAGAAAACGATGTAGTTAATATAGGCTTGTTCACCTTCATGCGCTCAAATATATCAGAGGTTAAAGTGGAAATATATTGCGCAGCAGAGCATGAGAGCGTGGACTGTGATGTTTTGATTTACTGGAGAAGAGAAAATCGTTTTCCTCGTCTTAAGGCTGCTGCTCGAGATCTAGTAGGAGATCCAGTAGAAGATTTGTCCTCTTTTTGCATTAAATTGAAAGTGTCCTCGGAGGACGCCTAAAATGTCCCCTTTTGAGGAATTTGTCCTCTTCTTCTAGAGAGAGTATCAAAAGCGCGGGCAAAACGGAGGTCGAGCCGAAGTAATGACCTGTTTTTATTTAACACAGGTACTATTGGTCGAAAGCTTTAACAATTAACCATTTTATTTCCGGTGTTACAGCTTTCAAAGTTAATGAAAAGTGTCTATGGTACCCTATGACTGCAACATATCAGCTCAACTGGAAAAAGCTTCAAGCCTTGCAGGAGAACTATATAGTGCAGGGGTTGCTAACTCATAACCGGTCGCGCGTCACTTTTAAACTTTCGTAGAGGCTCCGAACCGCAAAAATGAAATATCGAGACAAAGCTCACTAACATGGTCGATAGGGTTCTGGTTAATATCAGGCTGATTTAAACCAGTGTGATATAAACCAGGTTTTTTCCTTTGATTTTTGATTTTAATTTCACCGTTCTGATTTAATTGATTTTTTGGTTTTTATTTTTATCTTTGAAAATAGGCGTGAATATAGTATCTTTTTGGACAACCACTGTATCTTGTACACAAACCGGACATATTTTTTCGCCACCGGTACCGTTATAGTTCAGCGAATCGGGGTCAAGGCGGGAAAAGTGCGCTCGCAGTGGGAGGTGATCACTGATCACGATCAGCCAATTCCTGTGCTTTGCTCATTGCTGCGGATTCGCTGTGTTCGTGGTGCTGCTGTTTAGTGTTGATAAGGCGATGGTGGGAGGACGAAAACGAAACTCAATCTGGAGTCTATATCGGGAGATTCCCGCATCTCTGATGCCGAAGAGATGCAAAAAAGCCGTTTGCATTTATTGCAGTGTTGATATGATGGGTCAAGTAGCTAGAATGAAAAAAAAAACATACCGGTTCGCAGGTAAGATACCATGTTTATGAGTGGAACCAATTCATGTAATTGGTTGAATACTGCATGGTAATACGTTGACATGGCATGGGCAGATTACATATTTGCATATCTAAAAACCCTTGTGTGATATGATACCGGTAATGATATGCAGCACGTCAACCGAAAGAGACATACTTTCTTATCCACAAAACATGACTATGAACAATTAGTGTTCCCCGCGAACATATCAAAGCTTATGGCGTTGATAATTAGTTAGGGCTAGGGTATCATCATGCAATTGGGGTTGGGGCTAGGGTAAGGTTTGGTGATATTGATCTCGTACGTAGGCAAGGTTAATAACTGCTCGTACTATACCGTAGCCATGAATCAATGATAGCATGGGGAACCCTGGTTTGTGATGGTCATGTTGTGGATAAGAAAGTATACGATATAGTCCTATCTGGGTTCCCTTGACCTCATTTCGTCATGGTGTCTGATTGACTAAGTTTAGTGACTATGGTATCGTACTAGCAAACTAGATTGCTTAACCAAAACCGCTCATAAAGAGCCGGCAGATATTTAATTGTATGCAAAATGGTATGGTAATTTTATCGTTGAAATCGATGATATTAAATCGGTATTCAGAATGAAATGACAGGTGGGTATGTGCAAAATGTGGTGGAATTCTCAACATGTATATCCTACAGTCATGTTGTGATATGGTGGAGTCACATCGACACCTGAGTATCATGTGATAGCTGAAGATCGTTGCCTAAAATATAGATGTCATCAGTATCAAGATACTTCTATTTAAATGTGGTACTCGAGTTGATTTGATTTACTTGTTCCACTTATAGAATTAGTTATGCTTGTATTGTATACCACTTGAACGATCCATTGCTGGGTAATTTCCTGCCAAATGAGCAAATTTATTTTCAGATTAGCACCAAGGTTAAGGGATGGCTGTAAAATTTGACACATTGATTCTTCTGTCATTATCATGAAAAAATCAAAAATAATTTGTGGTTACCTAGCGAGACAAGATGGTATTCCTTCTCCGAAACATTGAAGCATGTCATAAATGTTCAAACAGCTATTCAAGTAAGTAATTCAAGTAATTCATACAGTTCTGTGACATTTGCATGAAGTCGTCTTTTTTGTTGAAAGGTTGTGTTTGTTCAAGAAGCGTCGAAACCGCACTTGAATACGGCGAGTGCATGTACTGTCCGAACAATCATCAGTGACAAGCAATTTTGGGAAGATACTAAAGCGATATATGGTCTACTCAAGCCGTATTATGTCGTTACGGGTTAGTTGATTAAAATATTGATATTGCGGGAATTGAAAAAAAATATAATGTAGCAACTGTTCGACACTGACAATCATAACTTCATTCTTACTATATTGCCAATAATTTGCATTCCTTGATGATATGATACCACCCAAAACTATAATACATGACCAATTAGAAGAACACATTGGTTCTCAACAACAAGGAGTGTAGTTCTTTTGATTCCACAACGTTTAACTCAGAGTTACTGAGTGACATGTTTGAATTGTAAATCTTGCATTTTTGCAGCCATATCAGAATTGGACAATACTTCCGCTGGGCTAATCCTATCAGGCTGGATGTGGCTCAAGCTTGAGTTAAAAAAGACGACCGCTCTTAATGCTACTGAGAAGAGTCTGGTCCTATCAAAGATGCAGCGAAGAACAGAAAACTATGTCGAGGACCATCATCTACTTGCCTGGGTTCTAGATCCCCGAGTCAGAGGTTGTGGCTTGAACAAGACTGGCAAAGGCTTGTTCGTGATCTGGCCAAGAAATTATTTTCAAAGATAGAACCAAACTGCACTGATGGGTCTGCTTTTAACCTCATCAAACACTGGTTCGACTATGACCATAAAGAGGGTGAGTCTACCTGCGTACACCTAACACTGCACGTCTCTGATATTAACCTGATTGTATTTAGGAATTTCTGATGCAGAATCCAGTATCTGGGTGCTGTATCTTTCATCAAGACCGGCATTATTCTGGATGGATTTAGCTGATGATTCTCCAGAACTTTCGAAACTCGCCAGGACTGTTCTTTCGTGCGTTCCACATGCTGCGTCCTGTGAGAGACTTTGGTCATGTGCGGCCGCAACTGCAACCAAGAGTCTTTATCGCCTAACACAAGCAAATCTTGAAGTTATGCTTCGAGTGAAAGATCACTTCATGGATATTGACTTGGGTACTGGCAAAGCAGATAAGGCGATGAGAAAGATCAACGCTTTGCTGGCAGAGACCACTCAAGACACCAACAGCTATGCTCATGATGAAGATGCTACTGAAGATGCTGATGTTACGGATGCTTCTGATTTGACGCAACATGTCGGCTTGGTATTAGAACAGATATCGGATGATTCTAGCCACCAACATTTCTCTGCTGGGCTGAACATTTTTCAGTACGTGGATGAAGATTCAGAGCCTCGAATTATTCAGTTGATGAGATTTGCGGCTGTACCTTGATTTACACGATTTTCAATGGGCTAGGGCTCATTGTTGTTGTTGTTTCAGTTGTTATAAGT
>ATSW01016467.1:0-15794 GCA_000444245.1 Botryllus schlosseri | reverse complement strand
CAGATAGAAACATGATGCTTCCGCAGATTTTGAGCTATATATCATGACTCTACGACCAGCGGTTGCCGAGATGGGCCATTTGACCTTCCACGCGCAGAAATTGGGGGGTTGCCGGCTGGAAAATGGGGGCAATACCCTAAAGTCACTTTTTACTGAAGTTTTAGGTCATTTGTCAGGATTGAGAAAGCCCTTTTTTCGATTTGAAAAAAAAAGTCATTTTCACTCCACCCTAAGTGACCAGATATACTTATCGCTCATACCCAATACGTAGCAGCACGAGAAAGCAGGGAAAATGGTGAAGCCGACGAAAAAACGATGTACTGTAAATTCTAGGAAAGTCGCAGAGTAGGCGGCCGCTATCGAGAAACCGATTCCGATCAGTAATGGCACGATTGCAGCAATCCTGCGTCCGATCCTGAAAGCAACAACTAGAAACTTTCAGCTTTTCCAAATTAGATCAGAATTAGACTTCTCAAAACCTTGGAAATGGGGAGAAATACAACAAAAACCAAGTTCACTTCATATCAAGTCACACTTCATTTTCATTAACTTGGACACAAGCATAAGATATAGGCCTACTAGTTCAGAAATGCGTGAATTCACCTTGAAAAGTGTCATCGTATTGTTAGGTGGAAACGCGACAGTGTGGTACCAATTGCTTAACTACAAATGAGCTTACAAATATGGAAGAGAGAATTGGCATGTCAGAAGAATGGGTCTCGATTTAGAATCTTCAACCCTTCTGCGTGACGTGACACCACAACAGTCATAATTCGATCACTGATGAACTGATCATACCTAATTTTCGGTGGTCATGAAAGAAGCAGTTGCTGTCTTGCTTGGCATTGCTGACAGGGGTAGTTGAACTTGTTGCATGCTTGCAAGCCATTGTGTCATGGATAATAGTGAGATGCAGCTAACCCGTCATATAGCATTTTGGTATGCAGATAAATGAGAATAGAACCACACTAGGAATAGTTTATAGCGTGTTTTTAAATCACTCCTTCACATTTTTAGGCAATATTTGATCAAAGTTGCAATAAATAATGGCATGAAAAGTTGCACTATAAAATCCCTCCAAGCAGCTTAAAACATCATAGTAGCCTACATAGATTCTGAGTGTCTAGGAAACTGTCGGAAGCTGTAAAAAAAACGTTGCAAAAATTTGCCCTACTAATTACCTCCAACCAATGATAGCCTAGACCGGCGCATCATCACAAATCATGTATATTGGTTGAGTATGTTTATTGACCCCAGACGAACCACTGACGCACTCACTTGTCAGAGACCTGTCCCCACATGGCCGTGCCCAGCACCACCCCGAACATGAACACTGATTGCGAAAGCCTCCCTTGTTGCTTGTCGTGGCAAACCAAATCGAAGTCGCTCGCGACCGTCGTGTTGAACACAGACGTGTCGTAGATCCACGCGCGGCAGGGCGCTGTCGTTGTGTTGGAAGGCAACAGCGTGCAGTTCCCGAAGTCAAATCTAAAACAGATAAATAGCAGAGGCGTTCAATATAGTAACGGTTGCTACTCGGGTAAACGACATCAATTTCTACTCGATTACAAGAACCAGTCACGATTGTCACGACATTTCGAAATTGATGCGGTAATTGAGGGCAGAGGTGGTAAAAGTAATGAAGGTTGATTCTCATGTAGTCGTAACGTAGATCTGCTCAATTACAAGTAGAAGAAGTGACTCCCAAGACATGTCAAAACAGCTTCCAGTGGAAATAGAAAAAGTTCTGTAATTTATGAAGGAAGTAGTTTGTGCAATCGATACGGTTGCCGAGTTGTTGCATGCTTTTAGCAGTTGATGGGATTTGAAAGATGCGTCTTCTGCCGCAAAATAGCTGACGACACCACGAATTAGTACAGTTTTCGAAAACACCGATTGTTCGCTTGTAGCGTTTCACTTTATGTTACTCGTTTCTATTCCGGACGTACCTTGCACAACTTGCAGCTGATTCCGTCGCTTCGTCACGCGACACCGTCGCAATTAATTGCTCCGCCCACGTTACGTTGCACTCCTGAACGACAAGGCATCAGTTTTCTGTCTCGATCTCACGCCGAATTCAGTTCGGTTTAGTAACAGTTTCGTCATTTCAAAATACCACAAGATTGCGATGCAATGAAAAGATAAGGAGTCTAAACGACTTGGAATAGTCTTAGAGACATTGGATATATAACAGTAGATATCACATATCATAAAGGACCAGCGACGAATATTCTCGGCTGACAATCGTCAAGGGGTGATCGTCAGCGACTAGTGGAGATTTGAAAAGAACATTTTCGCGCCGAATTGTTCAGGACTGTCGGAGAGGAGTAAATAAATTCTTTCAATCTACCGGAGAGTTGATTTGCTGTATTCTCGGTTCCGAACAGATGTGCCGTTGCGTGTAGCCGATGAAGACCATCACCGTCATGTGAGCGGCGGCGAGCATCGTGGGCAGAGTCAGAATGAGGAGTTGGATCCATTGCGGTCTAGTTATGAGGCCGATTTCGTTCAAGATTTTTTCGTAGTCGACCATGCTCGCTTATATATGATTAATTCAACAATTCATGACAACGGCAGGGTTGGAAAACTACAAAAATTTTCAGCTTTTTAGGTTGAAATTAGTATCAATGAATTTTCAAACACTTGGAAATTGAATTAGAAAGGAATACAGCAACACTCAAGTTCACTTCAATCTAATTCGAGCTCATTCTCGTGAGCATTGGAATGGCAAATGTATGTAGGCTAAGTTGGCTCGTTTCGCACTGTACGATCTTCCCGTAACACTCCTGGGAAAACCTGAAATTAGATTATGATTAAAATGACAGAATAAAACATGTCACAAATTAGATGAGAAATATATTGCTGCGAAGTGTTGTCAGGCTTGAACTAGTCGCCATCTCGCGCAATTTCGAAGCCACCAGTTCGAAACCGCACTCGTCTCGTTCTGGAGTCAAACAGGAAGGTTTCGCCTCCAGCACACCTCGACTGAAAAGCGATCAATGCGAGTTTCTGATCATAAATATTGCGTCGCACTGGATCGGTGCGAAAACTTCTACTCGGTAATAGTCGCCATATTATTGTATGTATTTATTGCATACTGACTTCGAGTCAGTGGCGTAGCAGCGGTTGTGGCGGCTGCAAGGGTGCGGCGAAATGAGGCTGCCAGTACACACAGCACGGAGAGACGACTAATCACAACCAACGCCTTTAAAATCACTTATGACGACGAGGTGGTGGAATTTTAGAGTTATCTGTGGGGGTCGACAGATTTGAGAGGCTGGTGCGAAGCAGTGAAACCACGTTCGATCGTAATGCAACAGCGTTTGATGTTTTACAAGGGTTAGCTAAATCACACCGACGTGATTCGACACCATGTTTATGCTTGTGTCTGAAACTTTATTTTATTATCATTGGTGTTTCAATTGCGAGCTATGAGAGGAGATTCCCAAAGCTCAAAATGATGAAGTCGTATTTACGTTCTACCATGTATGATGATCGGCTATCAGCTCATCGATTCTTTCTATAGAAAGAGACTACGTTCAAAAACTTGATTTTGAGGATATCGCTAATTTTGCTTCGGCCAAAGCTCGAAAAGTTCAATTTTGAGGCGGCCATTGATCTTTTATTTGCCTATATGCCTAATACCTCTGTTCTCTAATTTTGACTTTTATTTCTGTCCTTAACGCTGAGACAGTAAGGCTTTTTTTCTCAAGCAATGTAGAATTTCTGAAACGCGGCTCATCACCATTTACCGGACCACGACCTGACATATCGATCTCGCCTTCCGTCACTTGCCACCTGATTTTGTCGCTTGTCATTTTTATATTTTCTTCTTTTACTTTCATTTAGTGTGCAATGTGCATGCCTCCTCTTTACATCGCCTAGGCCTAGGTGGCTGTCTGATCTCAAAGACTACTCCATGTCGTTTCGGCATCTTCCTGTCTTTCATTGTATCTCAGTACAATGATGAATTTGATGACATGGCCAGTTCAATTCCCAGTCACATTTCATCGCGATTTCCACGCTCGCAGATGATTGGCGGGAAAATCTTGACAACGGTGTACTACCAAACTTCATCCTTCGCAACCTCTCCTTTCTATTTGGACTGAGCCTGATCACATTCGTATTAAATACGTTTAAAACGAAAACACATTAAACGATGATGTAATGTTGCTTTTTCATGTCATAACAATCAAATTATCGTTACTCGGGTGATTTCTAATTTAAATTTGTCGTTCTGTGCCTAGTTATTGTAAACCAGTTGCGGGAGGTTAGGACAACGCGTCATTATGCACGCTTTACAGTCGACAGTATTTATCATGCACTCTTCTCTCAATGAGCTTCTTGGAGTTACAGAACTTCAATGTGCAATTGAATACTATATTCATTTTGAAATAAACCCGAATATTTGCAGCTGGCACCAGCCTGGGTAATCGTCGGTTAGAGAATTGAAAAGAACATTGCATGTCAACAATCGTATCACCTATATCATGTCCCCGGCATGAAATTTCAAATAATCGAAGCGAAGAGGTCGCTCAAGTTCAATATACTACCGTTTTTGTCGTTACACGAACTGTGTTGGCTAAAACTAGTCTGGTGTATTTCAATCATACTTTTGACATACTCACCGTAAATGATATTATTGAGTGAACGTTTTTATTGAATATTAGCGACGCGATCGCGCGCGTGTTGACTACGGTGCCGGCGCCCAGTCGCCTGGAGTTTCGTTGCGCGTATAGAGATCCGTGTAGAATACCAGCTGGGCGTTTGATGCGTAGTATGGCTCATTCCGCGGGGACAAATTCGTATTACGTATCTGCTTGACTGGTTGTTTGGGTTACTATATAGTACGTTCGGGGCCTACGGTACGTTTGATATTATGAAGTCGATTCAGAATCCTTGTATTAATAAATTGCGAGTATTGTGCGTGAATTTTATACACCACACTTGGGACGTATGTGTTGGGGTTAGGTTAGAGACGAATCTTAGGGGTAACGATGTGCTTAGGGTTAAGACGCAGGGTAGAGGCACATTAAGATTAGGGTAAGGTAAGGGGCTGCCAAGTGCTGAATTCAACATGTCTAATTTCTGTTAACCGCCTGAAGTTGCGAACTAGTGTTAACTGACTATATCCATCGTTTAAATTCATATCCCTCTGAACTAAATTCATACAGTGAACTATCAAACGTTTCTTTCAGACATTGTGTCCATACTCACCTCGACAGTGGTGGAATGTCAAAAATCCGGACTGCGTGCTAGCAGCTTCAGCTACGCGGCCATGCTGATGAGGCCCGAGTATCGCAGCAAAGTCGACGAAAGATACAAGAAAAAAATTGAGCAGATCGTCAGGTAAAACTGATTGCATTACTGCAGGTTGTATTGACTCGGGTCGCAGTTTTCTCGGAGACTCGAATGGACTCGGATCATTTTCTCGAATATGGAAAATCACTCAAGTCACTTTGTGTATTGATTCGACGTGACTCGAACAAGTCTTTTATTTTTATCTGTTTGAATAAGCCTTTTAAGAGTAGAGGTCAAATTAGTCATCGCTGCCCCTCAAGTAGGAGTGACAGCGTAAATTCACATTCGAGTAGAAGTAGAAGTAGCAGTTTCCAAGAAGTAAAAAGAGCAGGCAGGGTTGTAACCCAGTCAGAAGTCAATCTCACTTTTATAGTTTTGACTCGAGTCAGGTCGAGTCATTTTTAATTCGCCACCGAGTCAAGTCGGAATCCAAGCTAGTGAGTAGAGAGTCGAGTCCGAGACATAGTGTTGTGACTCGAGCCCGGTTTGTTGTGTCTGTTCATTGCTCACTTTTCAGATCAATCTGGTTAAACCCGCTGTTTCCAAGTCTGTTCGAGTGATATGGAATGGCTCGCATTCATAATATCGTCATTTTCCTCAGTCTTAACAGTGTCTGGCCCTATTTTCCAAGTATCAGGACTCTCCGACTAATAGACGAAATGGTTGCCCGACATATGAGCATGCGATACAATGGAAAACAACCGCTCATCATGGTCACTTAAGCATAGGACTTTATATCCCCAAAACTTATCCTAAACCGAAACGTAGGCCTCATCTATATCATAACCCCACGCGTAACCCAACCATAAATCCACCCCTAACCCGTAATTTCGCCCACATGCTCATGTGTTTCATGCCCAATTGTTGTATACCAAAGTGTTGCATGCTCAATTGCTCATATGTCCACGGACCAGACGAAATACCAATAATGCGGTCACTTCACTATTCTTCGAAGTTACAATGAAATGTCGGTCTTGGCCGTCCTAATCTCGAGTCATATCACTTGGTTCTAGTCATGCAGAATGACTCTAGTGCAAGCTGAGTCAATACACAAATGGACTAATCATTTTGCGCATTTGAAAGAATGACTCGAGTGAAGTCGAGTCAGCAAAAATTCGGGACTCGAGTCATTTCAACCCCGACTCTAGGCCTGCAAACACCCCGATTCCCATAGGTCTGCAAACTTTGCCCAAGGCTTTGCAGCAAAACTCAGTGTTGGTGAGTTTACCAAAATCAAGAGCCCGAAACGCTGACCCAGTCAAACACAATTTTCGGCGGTCTCGCTCAGGTGTCTGTGAAATAGGAAAGGACCTCAAATTTAAATGACAGTGAATCAATCAAACGCTCTATTTGCATATAGTTTAGGTAAAGTCATGCTTGGCTGGAGTTGCAGATAATCCATCACATAGCTCTTTGTTATGCAAATCAAAGAGAGAATCATATTAGAAATAGTTTTATAGCATGTTTTAAATTACTCCTCTACATTTTGCGCAATACGTGATAAAAGTTACACAATTATGTCGCATGTAAAAATAGAAAAAATTGCAGTATAAAACCTTTCAAGCTTACTACATCATACTTCATATACTTTAAGTATTTCAGAAGCTTCCCGAAGCTGTAAAAAAAAGATTGTAAAGACTTGTCCTAGTTATAAGCTAAACCTCTCAACATTGCAGGAAATCGGGCGGTAAAGCGGAAGACGAGGAAGAGCCAACGACGCCGTGTCCATACTGCGAGTATCAGTTGCCAGAAACGGAATTGTTGTGCCGAGGATGTAAAAGCCAAGTTCCGTACTGTATTGCAACTGTGAGTTACATCAACATCCGATGAGCTCATATCCTGTTTGGGTGTCGTTTGATTCACTTCCAACCTATTTATCGGCTAATACGGGCTTAGGATTACGACACATTTTCGACCTTAGGCGTATGCAGAGCTAGTCAAAGTAGTTAGCGTTGCTGCTCAAGTTGAATTCGAATCAACGCCGTAAATGTCTATCGTTTGCAAGCGGAAGTAGCGATTTCCAGGACGTGCCAAAACCGCTTCAAGACGGGAGCAGACAAAGGAAGTGGTCTGAACGTTACTCACTGAGTAGTTTTGAAAAGTGGATTCGGTCAAAGGTTCTCGGACTGTTTAGCAGGGTTGTAATGACTCGAGTCATGACTCGACTTGGACTCGAGTCATTGTGCATGACTCAAGACTCAAACGGCCAAGACCGACATTTCATTGTCATTTCAAAGAATAGTGAAGTAACCACAGTTTTTGAATTTCGTCTCTGAGTACTGGTAGTAGGGATGGTGTGAACGCGACGTTCACGTTCGCGTTCTGTGGGTGATCCTTGGAAATTTAGAGGTTCACGTTCACAAACGAACCTTGATAGGTTCTGCACTGTGGACCGTTTTCATTTATTACACCTTTCACTTCATTATAACATCTTTGGTTGAAATTTATTGCATTATAACTGCGGGTCACTATAGGCATGGCGCTGGTAGCATAAAAAATCAACACTAAACGAGCATGCACCCTGACAATCTCAAATTGTTTACGTGCTTTGTTACAATATTTAGTGACTCTCTGCTATGAGCTTGACCCGCAATCACAAAATATCAAGACTGAAAAGCGATTGATGCTTATTCAACCAACTAATGAAAGTGATATCGGTGTCAGATGTAATAAATCTAGCAAGAGTACGGGGTTCATCTCGATTTCATATGTTTATTGTATCATTAAAACCAAATACGTGCGATTGAAGTGCTGGCCACTGCTGTATAACTTGTTAATGAGGTAAAATCCGCTTACACTCTGCTTAATATCAACGTGGGAACACCGAATTCCATGTCCGGTCTGGCCTAGACGGTTATGCCGTATGATTATATTCCCATGCAAGTCCTCGTCGAATTTGTTGACAAAGTGACGGAAGATATTGATTTTATGGGATATTTATATCAATTGATTGCTTCGCAGTTGATGCATTTGGCGACGTTTCAAAAGTCAGTATGTATTTCAACATTGTGACATTATGTGGCCTGACTCGGCGCTTGGTATCTTATTGTACATTAATATATATCCATTCACCGAAATGTAGGGTCGGAATTAGCAGTATGACGTCACGTCATGAGGTTCACGTTTGTGTTTACACAGAACCTTTCAAAAAGGTTCGCGTTCACACGAACCTGAACCTTTCAGAGGTTCACACCATCCCTAACTGGTAGCCTACTTGAAAATGCGACCAGAAACTGCTGAATGCGAGGAAAATGAGTGTATTATAAATGGGAGCCATTCGCTATCACCAAACAGCGTTATAAAAAGTGGGTTTAACAAGACTCTAATTGGAAACTGAGCAGTCAACACAATGACTTGGACTCGGACTCAAGTCATAATACCATGACTCAGACTCGACCCTCTGCTCGATGACTTGAACTCGGTGGTGAATTGAAAATGACTCGACTTGACTTTAGTCAAAACTATAAAAGTGAGATTGACTTGTGACTTGGTTACAACCCTGCTGTTGATGATAAAATTAATGTTCAATTGAATAATGCATTCATATTGTAAGATGTTGAATATTTTCAGCCGACACTGGTCAGGGTTACCGTCGGCAACTAGTGAGAATTTGGGGAGAACTTTGTACGTCAACAATCGTATCACAAAATATGACGTCACCGGCATGAAAATTTGAACAACTGAGGCGATTACATGATACGATTGTTGATATACAATGTTCTTTCCAATTCTCTACTAGTTACTGACGTATATTAACGTTCTGCGCCTCCAAGAATCTCTTTCAAATTGAATCACCTTTGCAGGGCCGTCATATCGTGAGAACCAACCTGTGCGCGTGTCCTGCATGCGATTTCCCAGCCTTGTACAACGAATTTCAACGGTTCTTGGACGTTGAACCCGAATGTCCAATGTGTTCCGAAAAAGTCAAGGCTGACGACCTCGTCAGGGCCAAGGACGTGGAAAAGTATTTGACTTGAGTCTCCAGCACATGATGCCGTATCAAATTGATTTGTAGCTCTGTGATTCTATACTAATACGTGACTTTTAGTTGCTGTGATTTATTAAAAGTATTACCTTGCTTGTAGACTTGTATAGATGGTTATCTCTATTCATATAGGATTTTGAATATGAACATTGTTAATATTTTCAATACTTGCACAACTCATATAGTTAACATAATTTTTATTGCTGCGGCCCATGTTTTATTTGTAGGGTGTTTTGTGTCCGTTGATTATTCTGAACACTGAAAAACTTGATGTATAGTTTGCTTGTTTGTGTTCGTCAAAAGAGTTTTTATTTTTCGATATAAATGAATGGTAACAGAAGTGCTTATGCAGCAGACTTGTGTATTACACTATTGTGCAACCAAGACTAAATCTAGGAAAAATTTAAGTTTTCCAAGATGAGTGCTAGGCTACATCAGCATGCAGTGCCAGCAGACAGGCGAGTTTGGCATGAGTGGTGTCATGTCCTAGCAGTTGTGGATACTTGTTTCGTAGGGTTACCATATTTGGAGATCAGAGAGGGGACACTTTTTACTAATCTGAGACTTATAATATCGGACGAGAAAAGGGTCGATTTGAAAATTGCCTTGCCGTCGGAATCCAGATTTTGCGTCATTTATGATGTCTTTTAGTTGTGTCAGTACAATCGCCTGGGAAATGACTCGACTTGAGTCACTTTATGTATTGACCCGACTTGTACTCAGACTTGAGTCTCAACGCGATGACTTGGTCCTTTGTACCCTGACTTGAACTAGACTCAAGTACAGATTTTCAAACACGTAAAAAAGTAGGTATTCTAGGCCCTAGGTTTGGCGAAAAAAAATGAAAGGTGTTCAGTAGAAGTAGTCTAAAATCGTAACTACTGGAGGATATAGTGCAACTACGTCCAAACCACACTACATCGTCATAATTATAACTGCAGAAACTTCAATTCTATTGAATTCTGCCTGCCCCCTTCCCGACCAATAAACCCGTATTATTATGATCATTTGATTTCATAAAAATTATAATGCATAGTTATTGTGCAAAATTACGAACAACTTATGACTGTGGTGCCGGAAAGTAATGTAAATAAGAAACAGATACATAGGATTTACGGAACAGACGGAAAACATTTCATTACAGCAGTAACACGCAACAATAACAAACATTCAAGTCTCTGTTCTTCAAATATAAAAGTAGCGTAATCTTTAGCTAATGCACTGTAGAATAAACGCACCAACGCAGCATTTAAAATTATGCCCATCTGTCAGTGGAGCCTGGATTGTCAACATTTTGTGTTTTTTCTACCATAGAGTACAAGGAAGTCAATTTTAGCATGGAAAAATGATTTCAAATTGGGCCGTGTCTTCAAGCAAGCTATTCAGGAAAAAACGCGCAAACCAGTTCCCTCCCTGTTATGAATGAAAAGGTGACTGTCCCACAATGAAAGCAGTGAGTTATGATAAAGCTCTGCAACAGGAGACGATTTAACCTTTTTTAAAGAAGGCAAATCTGCTTTTACTCGTCAGAGTGTCGAAGTTTGACCGTGCGCTTGCAAAATATACTTGCAGGAAACAAGTTGCTTTAAAAAGAATCTAAAAGATACAGGATTTAGGTCTGACACGACAAATGAGACGAGGCAATACAGCACACTGTTAGCAGTTGAAGCAGCATACTCTTGTATTAATTAGTAGGTTGAGCAAAGTGATTCCAGTACTCGGAATCTGAATAAAGCATTAATTCTAATGATTGAAGTCAATTGGAGAGATGATTTTTTCAATTACTGCAATTATACGCCCGTTACCAGTAAGAGTTAATTCCTCAAGAAAATTATACCGTAATTTAGAGAATATTTTCCACCTCAGTTGGTCATACCACAGCAAACGAAACATGTAATATAAAGCTATAGCTACGCGTTGGGGTTGTTCAAGAATTTTTTTTTTCATATGCCAGAGATTCACTGATTAAATTGTTAGGTTGCTTAAAAAATGCTGCACACCAAATTTAGCTCAATTCCAAACAGTAGAACTCGCCCAGAGAGCCAATTGAAATTTTCGAATTGATTATAAAAAATGAAAAATTTCAAATTTTACTGTCAACCCCGTGAAATTGTTGAGCTGTCTACAAAAACAATACAAAACAAATTTGACGCAATTCCAACCCGTAGAAGCGGAGTTTTCATTCATAATTCTGGGATTTTCCACCGTCCAGGCTATTTTTGCAAATCCAAAAATTTCAACTGCAATAACTTGGCTTCTACCTGTTGGTAAGTGATCAAAAATTGTTCTTTTAGGCCACTTAACGATTATATGGGGTTGACAGAAAATTTGAAAAAGGTTATTTTTTTCCTATAAAAAATTCAGAAATTTCAATTGCCTCTGCGTCTGCTTTTACTGATTGGAATTGAGCCAAATCTGGTGTGCGGCGTTTTTTAGGTAACCTAATGTCATAAGTGTCTCCAGAGTCCCGAAAAAAACGTTTTTTGAACAACCCTACTAAGCGTGTCAGCGGTAATGACGTATATGTGAAGTCTTGATAAACCCACTGCATTGTCACAAAGTGAGATGAGATAGGCAAGATTGAAAATAGTAACACATCATGGTGAATGTGATGTAGGACTGGCAATATACAAATGGTAGGGCTACATATTTGATGTCATAGTGAGAGACGATACCCTACTAGGAATCAAATCACACAGGTTTTGCCAACAGTCTACGGTTCCTTTGAAATTTCAAGAGACATCTCATCATTGTCATTTTCTGAAGACATGCTGGCATCGGTGTGTTCCGTAGGATTCCGGACTTGCGTCGCAGACCCAAAGTTAGTTGGCACCTCTTCGCTGTGTATTGTGTCGAGAATCAACAACTCCCTGTTTAGAAGGACATTGGTTCTAGGAGTACCTCGTTTTGTCGTACTTTCTTCGAGATCAGTGGGTTGCAGTCTAGGAGATGCATCGCTACACACGCTGGAATAATTGAAGCTACTAGGCTGTATGCTTGCAGTTTGACAGCTGATTTGAGATTTATACGGTCTTGCGTTACGCGGTTCATTACTGGAAGCGTCATGTTCGCTTGGTGTTCTTGGAGACTTTGGATAGCTGCATGACATTATTGGGTCTGGCGTATCAGACTGATACCTTCGAAATTCTTTCTCTTGACTCAATTGAATGTCATTGCCTAGATTTTGTGAAGCGCTGACGCCGTTTAGAGGTGGAGGTATCTTCCGTTCTGCTTTTTCCTGATCACCACGTATTTCTGCGTTGATATGGTCCGTAGAATCAGGGAAATCATTGGTGACAAACTGACTCGGTCTGTAAGAAGATAAAAAACTACTGCTACCAGGAGATCGGGATCTAGCCACGGGTAGATCATGAGTTGAAGTCGTGTATTGGGATGAAAGCTCAAATTGTTTAGGGCTAGATTTGGGTGGATTTATGGATTGATTGACCGTGTTAAATGGTGGAAAATGGGATGGCGGCAATGAATGGATTGTGTGAGGGTAAGGGGAATAAGGAGGTGGCATAGGGATTGGCGGTAGGGATGGAGATATATCATATTGAGCTGTAGTTCCATCATCATCATTGTTGTTGTGTGATTGTCGGACTGATTCAAGTCTTGAAATATTTTCAGCACGATTCAGCCAACGATTATATTCAGCTCGTAAACGTTCAGCCACGAATCTTTGAGTGCTACCGCTTTTTTCAATAGCTTTAGCCAAAGCGAATAATGGTTGACGGCCAGATCTCATCAAAATGTCCAACATCTTGTTGACTTTACCCTTTGTAGTTCCAGAGTTGCGTATCTGCTCGCAGTTCTCGACGTCCAAATAATTTTTGGTTTGTAGGAAAGGGAAAAAACGTTCCGGCTCCAGGTGATCGCAGAGGAATTGCCGTAAACGGTTGAGAACTTCTCGTTCAAATTCGCTTTTCAAATGTTGTTCCGCGACCGATACAGGCTCGATGTTTGACATAGTTGCTATTCCACAGAAAGTCTAGCACTACATATATATGGTAGATGTTTTTGTTACATAGTCAGCACTAACAAATAAAATAAATATAATAATGTGTTAGCTAACTACATGTGCTCAAAGTAGTTATCTTTTGTACTGAATCAAGTAAAAGGGATGACATAAATTTCTACTCAACTCAAGAACAGATTGTCAAGTAAGCGAAAGCGAAAAAGAAGCGTATACTTTGTACTTACTACATGCGAAAATAACCAACAAGGCGAAAAGTGGGCTTATTTATTGAGATTGTTCTTGAATTTTTTCGGACATGACTCTTACAGTAAGTTTCACCCGTTCCCGTTGTATAATACCGTACGGGTACATAAAACTGGCCATTCATCAAAATAACAGGGAGCTTGTGCACGATCTGCCCTAAGTCAACGGTGTTTCGTCCCGGCGCTCATGCGAAGTCCGCCGTGTCATAAACGGAAAATTATTAATGGGCACACTGCTTTTTACCGGGTGGAAATTACATTAACCTGTCTGCTTTTAAGGCAGAAATGGGAAATAAAGGTGTTAATGCTACTTCAGTAGTTCTATAAAATCGAGCCCCGTGAATTTATGTTATTTGTTACAAATACCGATATATAATATGTAAATATGTTTGAAGGCGAACTATAATGTGACACAATTAGGAAAAGGATTGATAAACGAGTCGATATAGAAGTGGGAAAAACCGTGGCATTACGGTTATTATAACCAAACGATCATCAATTGGGGACCCGTAATTCTAGGATTTAGTTACGCTGATGAATGCATAGCAACTATGGCTAACTGGCCCTATATAAAATACGAACTGTTGTGTATGTTTTGAGATATCACGGATTATTATCAAAATCTACGGACGGCTCAAAATGTTGAATAACGATGCAACACAAAGCGT
Organism: Botryllus schlosseri; assembly: GCA_000444245.1. Classification (NCBI taxonomy): domain Eukaryota; kingdom Metazoa; phylum Chordata; class Ascidiacea; order Stolidobranchia; family Styelidae; genus Botryllus; species Botryllus schlosseri. The sequence goes on along the minus strand of ATSW01016467.1, from coordinate 1,619 downwards.
TTATATAAAACTGTTTTATTTGTTAAAACCAAAAGTGAAATTAAATTGAGGTTGATGACATCACAAACTAGAAAATACATCATCAAGTTAAATGCCCGAGTGATGCGATGAGGAAGTTAGCTGAATTTAAATACCGGAAGCTTGGACATATGGCCAGATGTTGATCGTCACACATATAGGATAATACGTTAGTCGCCGTCATTATTGTATTAGCGCGGATCTAAACAGGACGGTGATTCCAGACCTTTTTGGATTCGAGTAATAGGATAGTGTTAGCGGATATCAGAAGTATATAGTCGGATCTTAAAATGCAAATGTAATGATAACAAATGAACCGTATTTTGCCAGTAGAAGCATCATGCGAGCAAGATTAGTTGTATTAATTGTAAAGATGTTGTTGACTAGTGTCAGAATGTAGTAAAAAGTGGAAGATTTGAAATTGAGCATATTTCGGAAATGAATAAAATATGTCTTTATAGTACTAGGAGCTCATAATGGATAAGGATCGAGTATCTAGATATAGGCTATAATCAAAAATAAATATTTACCAAAAGTGTATAGTTGTAGTAAGCAGTCTTGACGCATTGTATTAATGTTTAAATGTCATTTTGTTAGAGAAAACCACGTTGAGCTGAGATATCGAAATAACATAATGCTTGTGAACCGACTTATCAGACTCTGTTTTATGGTGTCTTTATATGACCCTTTTAAAGCAATATAGTGTCAATTTGTGTCAAGTAATAGCGGCTACTCGTGCTGTATCATTATTCGCAATTTGTAAACAATTATGAATCGTATATTCGCCTATATGGTGAAGTACTAATTTTAATGTATAGCCTGTAATGCATTATATTTCGTATTTCTTGACTTACTTATTTTGCACTCCAAAGATTAAATTTGAGATGAGGCACGGTAATTTAAGTGTATGGCGTAATTTTATGTTTGAACTGTAAATGCTTGTATGCTTTACTGCATTAATTGAATATCCGTAGTATGCCGATCTTAGGAACAAGCATGCCTTTAAAATTAGGACGACATATCTGTTAGCGATAGGCGTATAGATTATGGATTACTGTTTTACTGTTTCTGTATACTGTACACACTCTATAGCTTTCGTTTAAATTGGAAGTAACTACCACGGCGGCCCATATGACGCCATTAATCACACAGGTGTTGTTGTTGAACAACAGAGGTGTGATTACCCACCAATAATCATTATAAGGGAACATTATCTGATGTTCTCTGGGAATAGTGTCAGTATTATAGCCCAGAAAATAATTACGACAGAGTGTATAGGCTATAGGGTCGTAGGCAGATAACTATTCTTGAAGAAGGTCATTAACAAAATTAGGTGATCGTTTTGGTCAACTAACTACCGATAGGTAGGTGATTAGTGAAAACCACCCTACATACAACCCAAATCTGACACGCTCGTTATGCGTAACAAAGGTGTCTGAAGCGAATGCGAAGGATTAGCGTATGGAGGCTAATCCCGGCTTGTCTGTAATTGTTATGTACAATACATTCAAATATTAAGTTGCTTTATAATGATGGCTCCACCATTTTCGGTGTCTGCGAACTTTTACAGTGAAAAGGCGTTAGGCTACAGTGAATTGGCG
>ATSW01016466.1:0-10468 GCA_000444245.1 Botryllus schlosseri | reverse complement strand
AATATACTTCGCGTTATGCCTGGAACATTCAATTTAATGATTTAGTAACTTATTATCTATCATGTTTAATCAACGTTAATTGCAATTGTGGTTGGTTTTATGTTCAAGTAATAACATGACCAATGTCGAATATGATCAGTAGCGAAGTAGTCTACGTCTACTTTTAAGAGTACTCAGGTAGGTTTTGTGTTCTTTTGTAATACTCACTCGATAGCTTACTATGCTAGCGTACTTCCAGTTCTACTGGAATAGTTTTTAGGCACAACTATACGTACTGTTTGCACTTTTTATTTTGTACAATACACATTAGATTAAGCACATGTCGTCATTACTCTTATGAGCGAAATTGTATTAACACGTGGTAATGTCACCAGTGTTTAGACGTATCTTACGAGGAAGCACCCGCCTCTGATCATGCACTCGCTAAAACTATCCTACACCCGATCGCTAAAATCTACTTTCTGAAACTATATATACTTACTTTTCATGCCTTCATTGTCTACTTCCTGTTGTAATACTGGCATGACTTGCAGAATTGGCTACTTGTACTTAGAATGATGTTTCTACTTCTTCTTTTCTTGAGTACCAACGCTGACTATTTTGACATCTTCTCGTGCTCTGGCGGAGTAAAACAACAATTAGTTTTCAATCATCTTTTTCGATATTGCCATGTTAACAGCATCCCTGCATATCGACTATTTCGTTTCCAAACACTCCACGAATAGCTGACAAGAGGTAGAGCGAATCGAACCTTGGCATGACTTTTTGTCCCACACGCGACTCAATTTCGGACATGTGCATGAAATCACCACTTCCATTCTTCGTAACTATATTGAAAAATATAACGTTAGCACTATTTCTACTTTGACCATGACTATAGAGGGAGTGAGGACGCCACAATTTTAATTGACTTTCCTTGTGTATTGTGGCATCTAAAATAGAATTACTACCTAACATGTTGGATGTTTAACTAGACCTATTCGCCATCTGATCTGCGCAAGCGGTGTCTTCAAAAGCTTGGAAGTGGGCCGTGCTACAAGTCGGCAGATACGGAATCAAACTAAAAACTATAGGCCTGGTGTAAATGGCAATTGTAGTCGACAAACACCATGAATAACACAAAGAAACAAACTTATGTATTACGGCATCTAAAATCGCAGTATCCTATTCCTGACTTTGTCAGTTCTGTCCAGTAAAATTTTAGGGTGGATTGGCATCAATTTTATGGGTGAATTCGTCGCATACAATTGCTCTCGTTTTAGGCGTTCAAGCGCAAGTGTCTGAATATTATTTTCTCGAAACGCTCTTAAATTTCAGTGTGAGGAGGAACTATTCTTACTTAAATACTTTTCAGAACAATTTCTGCTTCCATTAAAAGTAGTTTTGACAGATATATATATTGGAAATGACTACTTCTAGTTGTAATTGAGAGGAAATTTATGAAAATACTCCTACTTCCGCTTCAATAGCAACGCTTACTACTAATTTGATCATATTGTGACTTCAGCTTACAGCATTGCATTTTACTTAGGGTTGTAAGAATCTAGGGTGACAGCTGTTAGCTCGAACTACTTCTACTTGAGTGACATGTAGTTCAGGAATAAGTTTTCGCCACTTTTACGATTTTCATAACAACTGAGCAAAAGCACTTATTTCTATTAATTATATTACTGTTACTGAGTGTGAAGAAATAGTCCAAAATTCGAACAGATCTACTGTTTGAAACTACTTCATTGAATAATGTTAAGACCTTTCATTATTTACTTCCGCTTGAAGTAGTCTTGGATATATCTACAATTTCGGTTGCATCTGAAACAAATGGTGGTTTAAAACACTTTGTTTAAACATGTTTTGAACAGTGTTTTAAAATAAGGCCAATTACAAAAATGTGTTTTTCAATTGAAAATTATGCCACAGTGGCCTAAATACTTACGAAAAAACATGTAGGCTAGTATATGAGACTATATGACCATTTGCACCCAATATAGTCGACGTATACGATATGGAATGGTTCAAAGATATTTTTGCTCCGTTTAAGACATGAGTCGGAAGCTTTTTGGTCAAAAGAGTCTTCTTTACCCTATATTTTCAATTGTAAATGTCACTTCAGTGCGACGTCACAATTTAAAGTCTCTTAACGTCATGGCTATAATAAAGCATGTCTTAAATGCAACCCTACTTACAATAAAGGTAACCCATTTCTACTTATAATTGAGCAGAAATTTACGGTATTACTTCTATATACTCAAGTAGCAAGGCTGACAACTTTTACCTACTCTGGTAAAATCCTACGCCTCACTGCGTTCGTGTACGTAAAGAGTTTTTATTCGCGGTCGAGCTCAAACGAACTGGAACCTTCACTGGTTCTTCGACTATTTCCGTTTGTCCCGTCATAAGTTTTCAGTATGGACCAGCTCGATATAAATGACTTTCAATCAGTAGCGTGCGGTCAGGTTAAGGGCGGATGAGGCACTGATCCCTTTTGCGTCAGATTTACAAATATAGAAACCCACGCGGGTATAGCTTATTCAACTGGTGACTTGCTCGTATCACATCAGGTATCTTCACACGCAGGCTATGTACCAAGCTGCTCTGGCGCGTTCTATTATACAGAACAAGAGGCTACGTCACGTTCCCTCGAAGGCGAGCGCAACACAGAGTCAGTGTGTGACAAAGAGAGAGAGAGAAAGAGAGGAAGATAAATACATTCATCATCGCAAAAACATTGAATACGTCGATCCGAAATTTATTCCTTTCAATGTAAAACATCAATATAGGCTACTTTGGATAAATTCAATCAGTTCTGCCAGGCTCCTGAGCAGCGTAACAGGAACAGCGTCGGTCGCTCGTCGGTCCTGTATGCAGCCTACACTTGAACAGCAGGCGAGTCGCACACAGTTCGCACCGATGATTACGATAGGTACAACGATCCGTCATACTGCCACAAATCCGGAATTGCATTATGAATTATGCAGCTGCACACCTGACATCGGGCCACTTGCATACTATAATCACCACTAAGAGTAGCCATGACTTTACGACCCAGTTCCCGCTTGAACACGGTATAATTTTGTTTTGATCTCTACGATTAACCATTCGTCGATATTGTGTGTGACTGCTTGCCGTGCAGTACAAAACTTCGCTGCAATACTCTGCTCACGAACTATACTGATTTCATCAAGGATAAAAAGAGGTGTCAAGCCGGGAACAGATCTCGTATATATTCATAATTCGAATAAATGGCATTTCAACGAAAATGAACGAAGATATCGCCAATGTCTTGGCGAAATATTATAAATAACACGAGACACGATACGTCAATATGGGATTCCGACTTCGAACAAATTTACAAAACGACTTTGACAGTAAGGGGGAGAAAATTTTCGTGATGAGACTAATTTGCTGGCGCGAAAACAGGATTGTTACTGCGCACAAGAGGTAAGTATAACTTGACGCCAGAAAAATCTTTCTGAGCAAGAAACGTTAGTAGTCCTACATTCTCGCAAGTACTACAATCTTCCTGCCACAGAAGGCTGCAGTTGAGCACAATCTTTCATCAAGTTCTACATCTTGTGACGATAACAACTTTGTTGATCGAAGGAGTGTTGAATTTTCTGAGTGGAAGAATATTCTTCGCAAGGGGTTGAAAATATTTAGTAAATTCAGCAAGGTTATTATGCTTTCAATCGTCACTATTTCAGTGGAATAAAATCAAAGTCAATATGTGAAGGATACGGTGTCTTTACCTCTTGTCCGAGAAAAATTGAAGTAATTGGTGCAGGCCTAAGGAATTGTGACGGATTTTGATGGTATTATTCAGCTATAGTCGGCTTATCAACCAACTTTGCGGGTGAGCGCCGAAAACAAATGAAGATCGTAATGAACAACAGCTATTCTCGTTGCTATGGACTGTCTCGGTAAGATTCCGACTGAAGTTTGGCTCTCGGGTAATCGCGACTCGTGCGAAACAAAAATGGATGGATACCCAATAAATACCTTCGGATTCATTTGATTCACTTCGACCCGAGCATCAGGCTCGAGAGACATAGAAGAAAGTCTACGGCACCGTTTAAATAACCTATCCGGACCCAGTAGGTCTTTTTGTCAGATCTGAGAGACCCGACAAATTTTTCATTTCCGCGTTTCTATTGAAATCATGTCCGTGAATCGATTAAATAATGCAAATGAATTACATTTTAGAGTGCATTTCGCTTTGCGGCAGGATAGCAAGCGTCAAAACAACGTCGGAGTCCTTTTTCACATGAACTACAAATGGGAATTCGATAATATTTCCTAAGACTGTGATTTGAAACATGCAGGATCGACTATAAAGACGTCATTGGTATAGTGTTGTTTCATTTAAAAACCTGAAACATTCCTTATACACGAAGGATATATGCGCAGCAGCGCTGCTATACATTTCGTCGAATGAAAACGCATATTTTGTTCTCGAAGTCGACATCCTTTTTGGTATCAACTACAAATGGGAATTCAATAATAGGGCTTTTTCATAAGAATGTGATCAGAAACAAGCATCGACTATAGAGACGTCTTTGAAATTTAGTAGAGTTATTTCGTTTAAAAACTGGCAGGATTTGTAATGCGATGGCTCATGCACATTTAATTGAAATAAATCATTAATGTTAATTATGGACACGATTGCGACAACGAATTTGCATTCCGTTATAATCGATATAATCGTTGAGTTATATTTTTTTATCTGAACAAGTCACACACAATGTATAATGCGATAAGACACCATGCGATGTCATGAGCAGATAGGATGATGTCGGACGACACGCATCAGTAGCGATCTTTTTAATCCAACATCGAGTGCCCGATGTCACAGTTCTTTTCGATGTTGATCTTTTTGAAGCCGCGGCCCTTTTGACTAGTCCTTTCCATTCCTTGCAGAGATGAGCTGATTTCAAATTTCTATATCCTGATCCAATCCAAATCCGAAGCTTCAAATCCTAATCCTAATTCAGAACTTTTGTATATTCAAGTCCATGTCCAATCCTAATTCGATTCCAACTTCGAAATTCAGAATAAATGCTAATTTATGCAAGGGAGGAATTGGAAATTTTTCTTTGACAACGAACAATCCTCTAGATTTAAGATAACTTAGCATAGGGCTACACTTCTCATGTTCATTATTGGCACTAAGTGTACCATAGTGTTGTGCGTGTGGGGATGTCTTTATCTATGTTTCATGTTCTTCTTGCGAACTGGCCCCGTCCTCTTCTGTCCTCTTCTGTCCCCTTCCTATTGCATTTCATGTATGTGATTCGTCTTATTTTATATGTTCAAGTAAATTCTTTTTCCCGCCACTATAAATGGCGGGTATTGATCCAAATATATGCAATGTATATATTTGAGGTGACCTTAGTCGCGACTGTATTTATTCTTTGCGCATGTTTTCCTTTTATGAACCATGCCGAATAAAATATTGAGACACAAAAAATAAGTACATTAATAACTGATCTGAATAAAGCTTGTCGCCATTCGCCACACGACATATCAATCTCCCGGAAAATCGGTAAATCCAATCCAAATCCTAATCCGTTGAGGAAAAAATCTCTAATCCTAATCCAGTCCAAATCCAATAAAATTTCACAAATCCTGTTTTTTCAAATCCTAATCCTAATCCATGCTCATCTCTGGTCGAGGTGTGGCCGTTGTGGCGGTAGGTCGTGTGCAGTTGAGGTTCGGGGCTCGAAATCCAAACCCGCCGTTCTGAAATTCCTATTCTATATATCTCCAATAATTATGAGCTATCTTCCGTCATCACGCTGTCTCGCATTTCACACTGGTCTCTTAAAGGGAATAGCAGACGTTACACCGAGTTAGAATAAATATTAATTTAAACTGTTTTCGTTTTGTGTAAAAATCATATTTTAATGTTTTTATTCCTGTAACACTTTGTTCATTTACACTGCACAGTTCGTTTGTGCTCCAATATTCTATTACAAAGTATTGTTCTGTGTAGTTAGGTGTATAATGTGGTATATTTTTGTTTTTGCGACTCAGGAAAATTCTAGGGTTTCCTGAAGGCTTCCAGCTTAGCGTAACCAGGACCGAAACAGCACTTCATCACCCACTCCCCCGAATAAAACGTTGGTCTATGACCCCCATAGTCTTGGGCACCAAGATCCCACAGCAGGTTAGAATTTTCACCGCTGCTTGTGAGCGACATTTATTATTCTCATTACTGAGGCCATTTATTCCAGATTTTCTGTAATTCAATAATATCGGGAATGGCATATATTGGTATAAATTTGTTATCTTCTCTCTGCTCACGTAATCGAATTTACCGATACAGATGAGTGAGGTGTTGTCTTAGAAATGTAGGACCCGTAAATAACAATTAACCATATTCGGGCGGGCCCGTTGCTAAAATGACTTTGTTACACGATGCTATTTCGTGGCCTCTTGTCTGTTGAAATCGCCCAAACGTACTAAACTATAAGACGCACACGACTTCAAGTTGGTCTTTTTTCACTGACAAATGATTTTTCTCTGCTGGGTGGCATTTGCCTTGTGGGGATCGGATTGACTGGACAAGAACATTTGGCACCAGCCATTTAGGTGCTCGTGGTCATGGACAATTAAACATGCATGTAAATATAATGAAGTTTTCGGTCAGCATAAGGGCAGTCCTTGCCGGTCAAGGTTTTCTCGCTGCTGATCGTTCTGGCCTACTTCTCGGACTCTTCTCGAACTTTTACGCGTGTTACATGGCCTAAAACTTCATATGTCTCGGTTACGGCCGGCGCCGAAAAGCCTATTTCTATAAATGATGCGTATTTTGTCTCGGGCGAAGGGTACTCAAAAATCAATAATTTTGACAGCATGAAATCGAGTGTGGCGCGAAAAAAAATTGAATGAAGTTGGATAAGTTTTCAAAATACTACTCTATAATTTATGTTCATTCACATTAATAATTTTGGGCTCCCTTCGAGCTAACCCCCACGTCGACGGTTTGGGGTGCGTCAGTTACGGTCCTAAGCATGTTCTGAAACGTTAAGAACCATTGCTCCACCCAGCTTATAAATTACAATGTATTTCTGTTGTCCTAATGGTTCATTTTGGAGCAGACCAGGATGGATTAACAAGTGTTTAGCTTGCGACTTGTGCGTTATTTGATTCTCGAGGACCAACCGCGCTACCTCAGACTTCTTGAGTATAGGTACTTCCTGCATGGCGTTTATAAATAGTGCAATATGCATAACCGCCATTTAAATTACAAAATACAGTTTTCACTCAGTTGTTTGCTCCGACATAAATAATAATGGCCAATGGACATAATAGGTAAGGCAGGCACACTGAATTTAAAGTAATACAATGCGGTAACATAGAATTAATATACGATGACATGTGACAGGTGTTGATGGGCGAGGTTGAAATGCTATGGATCTTGATTCGGTAATCTAAAGCGCTGATTAATGTGTATGTGTTTTTGTTCTATTGGTAATTTTTACATATTCAATATGTTTGTTATTATGTTCCGGTTGACGAAGCAATAAAATATCTCTCTCTCTCTCTCTCTCATTCTGTGTCTCTCTCTCTGACTAATTATTCAGCATTTCCTAAACCTTGCGACCTTGCCCATCCTTGTTCCTATTATCATATCTACGGATACGGTGTATTATGTAGATTTGGGTGCACTATAATGTTGAGTATAGGCTAACCGTTAAAAGCGTATACCATTCGAAAAAAGGTTGAAGCGCACTGGTGTATAGGTCAATGGTTATAATTATACAAGCGGTGTGTTAATCATAGTAGTCTGTAAACCAGAGTCACTCTACGTGAAGCAGTCCTGACAAAAATTTGTCCTATGATGTCTCGGTCGGTGAGAAGCACAATATGGTTTAAAAGTGATGGTGATAATATACAGTATTTACACACGTGTGTCTGTGTACACTGTATGCCACAGTTTTTCAAGGACAATGTGTGGCCCGCAATTCTTTATACAATGTAATCCCCTCTTGGGAAGAAGATAAGACATAATCCCCACTGGAGTAGAAATAACCGATATTCATTGGGTCAACAAGCATGAAATTACGCTTATACACCGGGACAATGTGGCTGATAGGCACAACTACGTGTCGAGCACGAACTCGCCCAAGCATTCATTTGTGTACTGCGGTTTCGTCGGGATATCGTACGAATCGTGGCAAATTGTGCCGATGTAGTATATAAGTACGGATGGTAATCCCATATCAATTTCGAAACTGAAATGTGTATTTTCGATGGACCCACCGCGTAGTTCTGGAGATTATCTGATACGAAACATTACCAAGGACAGTTACACATACTTCTAAATATGGTAAGGCCGGATTTTTATTTCTACTTGAATAATTTTGGTTAACAACCGGAACAATATGAGATTATAGAGAGAAATTGGCGCATACTAATATTAGATAAGTATGCAATGCATGTAAGCCTACACAGACACACAAAATTATATGGTGTAGGTAGGCTAATCCTTATGGAATATCACTATACTATTATACAATGATCATATGCGCTCTATCGCTGTAACATATGGAATATTTTGGAAACACATCAATCGTGGATCACTTTTTTTGTACACTCATTGAAGTCCAGACCTTTTAACTAGAGCGTGGTATGTGCGGGTTAAAATCCACCAGTACCATATTCATAAATTCATTGTGAACTGAGAGCATGTTTTTGAAAATTTATTTTCTTTGTTCGAGTTATTTTCCGGGATTTTCACACTTGGCATGATGAGAAATGAAACACACGATACAGTGTGAACATCCACATATACGTCATTCTTTCGATACTCGTTTAAGTAGCCTGTTGGGAAATGTATTTTACTGTCATTATAGACATTGCGCCGACCGAATGGTAAATTACGTACATATCATTATCCTGACTTAAAGCTAAGAGGTAGTGAACTGCTGCATATATGCATTATAATGAACTTAACTTAAAGGCCTAGCGACAAGTTGCATTAGGACGGAATAAAAGTACGAAATCGTTTTATCATTAAACGATTCACCACCAGGGCGTGATCTGATTGCACGACATTTAGCTTGGTTAGAATTTAGGAAAGTCATTTGCGGCTCGAAACAGTTTTACGAAGAACCGACTTCACGTATGCTCAGTTTGACAACATTCAGTTCATCGTCGGTAAATCTATCGTCTTTTACGTCTGTCAGGCACGCCATCTCATTTGCGCCGTATAAGCGGTGTCTTACAATTACAAAAAGCCCAGAAGTAGGTCGTACTACAAGTCGGTAGATTCGGATTCGGAATCAAAAAGAAGCAATATGGGCTTGGTGTAAATGACCATAATAGTCGACAGACACGCTGAACACCACAAACAACAAAAACAACCTATAAGGTATTCCAATCAGGCTGTGAGTGCAAAATTGGCAAAATTAAATGCCAATATCCACTTAATGGGCGAATATCCAACAGCAATAATGTAGTGCCACCAATTGTTTCCTGTCTTTGGTGCAAATAAAGACGACAACGCAGTCTCGTCTTAGTCATCTATCTTAAAATTTGTTTTCAATTCGGTATCGTTGTTTTTATGTCTTCTGTAACGCTTTAAGCTCTTTTTAGAGATTGATGAAAGCAAATTTCATTTTAGCGGTTCTAGTAGATAATTCGACTAAATTATAGTTTCTGAAGCATTCTGGAATTGATCAATACAACGATGTTTAGCAAAATAGTGGGAAATGATCTAGATTATCAATTTAGGGGTACCGTATAAATAATCGGAGGGCGTGAAACTAGGAATCATTGCTAATCGAATAAAAATAGAAGTGATGGGCTAAATTTCTACTTTGTTACACGCAGAGATAGTAATTTAAAAGTAGAAATAGCAATTTCAAAGACATGCCAAATTTACTTCAAGCAGGCGTACAAATTGAATGTGTGAATGTACTCAACAAGTTTCAAAAGTAGATTTAGTTGATGGGTCGCATGCTTTTAACATTCAATGGGAAGTGACTACTCTGGAAATTACAGCGGAGCATATTCGCGACCAACGCAAAATCACCAACGACACTATAGCAATAGGTTCAACCTTCGAATGTATATTCAGGTACTGTGATACCGGGGTTCTTTCATCAAGTTGTCACGACAGTTTCACACTTTACGCGATGAAAGCATATCCCGAAATTCCTTTCTACTTTACAAAAGAGAAGTAGAAGTAGAAGAAGTATAGTCTAAAACATAAATACTGGAAGGAGTAGCATAAGAAGGCACAGCGTACCAGAGTACTGACCATTGACCATCTCCGCTCATAATTTTTTGGCAGTGGTGTTAAAAGTAGCTGAGTAAAAGAACGGAAGCACAGCAATTGGCTGTAATTAATTTTAATCGTTTTATGTGGGCATTGTCATCTATTCATGGCCTATTTGATTATTTATTTATTTCCTTCACGTATGACGGATATCGGGGTTTAGATCAGGATCGAACTCTTGAACAA
>ATSW01016465.1:0-21917 GCA_000444245.1 Botryllus schlosseri | reverse complement strand
GCATATACACCGACTCATGATATACATACACATGAACTGCGCATATGCATACCATGAGTGCATGATGTGCATATGCCGCTGGACAAGAAAAGTGCAGATACCAACTTGTACTGCTTTCTCAAGTGTTGCATAAAAATTGCAATAACGTCATTTTCGCTCTGCTTTAATTCTGACATTTCTAGCAACTCAAACGGAGGACTAGGCTAAGTAGCGTTCAACGCAGTAACGTCCGCACATGCAGCAATTGGAACCCACCGCTGATGGCATTCTTCTTCCGCCATTCCAGTATAAATCCCGCCAATTGGTAAGCGACTTCGATATCAAGTTTCCCCTTTTTCAGGATAGCGGTCGCTTCCGCGTCATCAACGAGCAATCGCTCCATATCCCGCACGTCGAAAAGAGCTGCGTTATCACCGATAAAGTATGTTTACAAAGAGTATACTCGGATTTTGACACCTCAAGAGAACATTTTTCAGCTTTTCCAGATCAGATTCGAGCTGGAGCTTTATTGCTGATATTGCAATTAGAATTACCGAGTTCGCACTTGGGAAATGAATTCCGGATAAGATAGAAATACAAATTCAGGTTCAGTTAACATCAAACAGCGATCAAGCATTCTTATGAACACGAGAACGGTTAATGTCCTTACACCGAGCTTGGCTCGTTTCGCACCGGCATACACATTGTAATCAAAGCAATGAAAGGAGAATCCTGAAAGGGAAATCAGAAACTAGATCAGAATCGAAATGAGAGCATTGAAACAGATTACAAATCAGATGAAACATACGGTTATTAAACGATAAGAATGATCTAGCGGTCCAGTCTGCTTACCGGGGCACATTTCTGACATCTTCGCTCGAAGTTCTTTCAACAGTGTTTCGTTGTCCATATCGTGCGCCTGGCCGTCTACGCGAGACATTCTAATCGGCATTCTGATCGATCGCTGCGTTATGAGACACTATTATCTATGACGCCAGAACCGGAAATTGCGTTGGCGTCGTCTGTTTATTCATTGAAACATTTACATCTCCATTTACTCGTCGTTGACATAGCCGTGCATAAAGACGTTGAAGAAATGCGAGAAACAGCCACTTGTCAGTGGGAGCAATATAGAAATACGTCCGAGGTAAATGCATCAGATCTAAAGGCAGAAGTAACGGAATCGCAACAGAGCATGCGGGACATACGCTCAGACACAAGGCATTGCACTCGGCCCACAGACGAGCGGCAGTGCGGCCGGCCTAGCAGAACGCTCTCGATCCATCAGTCAATACGCGAACACCTTTCTATTGCACTTTACTGCGAGCTTGCTTTCCTACAAACAAAACAGGTTGATAGGTGGCACACGAAACACCGCGACACAAAACCGACTCGTGTTGCAGTTTCATCTCATGGCAGCATCGGAACACCTCCGCCATTTCTTCGTGTCCCTCCATCTGCCTTTCCAGAATCGAGTTCCAGTATCGCAGATTGTCGGCCAATTGCTCCCTGACCAGACTGCGGTACGTGATCACTGGACACGATTCGCCCGGTTCAAGGATATTATCGTCTATCACCACGTCTGGAAAACGTCACATCAGAACAATGGTGCTCAAAGTATCTTACGCTGATTTTTTATTATGCTTTGCTGATATCATGGCCATGGTAAAAAAAGATCAGTTTTTAGAGGATGGCATTTTATGCCCCTGGCCAACAAGAGTTAATTTATGGGTCAGAATCATAGTTTCAATGCTATTTTTGACCGAGGAAGGCTGTAAACCTTGATAGGTCGTATCGCATTATGAGAAACATGTCATACAATGCTACATACGCTCAGGGTTGTAACCAAGTCACAAGGCTCCGAGTCTCAAGTCAATCTCACTATTATAGGATTGACTCGACTCATGTCGAGTCATTTTCAATTCAATACCGAGTCAAGTCCGAGTCTAAATCAGCAAGTAGAGGGCCGAGTCAGAGTCCAAGCCATTGTGTTGACTGCTCAGTTTCCAGGTACAGGTAAAGTCTTGGTAAACCCACCTTTTATAACTGTTTGGTGATATCGAATGGTTCGCATTTATAATATACTCATTTTCCTCACTTATATAAGTTTCTGATCGCATTTTCAAGTATACCAGTACCGACAGACAAAATCCCAATAGTGTGGTTATTTTACTATTCTTCGAAATTACATTGAAATGTCTGCCTTGGCCGCCTGAGTCCCAAGTCATATGACTAGGTTCGAGTCATGCGCAATGATTCCAGTTCAAGTCGAGTCAAGACTCGAGTCATTACAACCCTGCATACGTTAGTGAAATAACATTTGTGTAGGTCGTGGCCAACGCACAGCATTGTCACAAAGTCAAATGCAACGTATGGTGGAAGAAATACCAGATCATCTTTAAATGTGATATAGAAAGGCCATTAGGCCTATATAGTTTGTGGTCGCATGAAAGGCACATATTTCAATTTTCCACATCATCCATCTGCTGTGGCTTCATAATGATTCTGCCCAGTGACGAAACACAGTCCTGCCGTTTATTTCTACTGAATTACAAGTAACAGCTTTGAAATTCATCCAAGAGTACTCAAGTTGGGATAGTGGATTTGGTAGAGGGGTCACATCAGGGTTGCAATGATTCCAGCCGCAATTTTTGTGGATTCTACGCGAATCAATTTGTGTATTGACTAGACTTATGTTAGAGTCATTGTACACGACTCGATACATTCGATAGGACTTAGTCTAGTCTCGTGTATCTGAACCGGTCACTGAAAAATAGGTTTAGAAACTGTGTTTTATCGGTTTGAAGAAACATGTTTGAAGTGAGAAAACGAGTATATTATGAAGCCAAGGCCATCGATATCCCTGTATAGTTTCAAGCTGGGAGTTGAACCCGACCAGAATTAGATAATGAACTGTGAACACTACTGAGAAACAGCAATGCGAGCATACCAGAAAATTAGTTTGTACTTTGCAAAATCCAAGGAATAAAAATCAACACGTTTTCCCTCCAATAATGATAGGTACAAGTGGAAACGGCCTAAAAACATGGCCACTTGATTAAGTGGTGAAGCAGGCAAAACTCACTCGAGCGGAAAGCATTCGTTGCGCGTATCAAAAGAGGTGCACAACGCAACAAACCTTGGTTGATGGTGTAGCTGGCGAGTATTCCGGCCGCATGCATCTTGCAGACTAGCGGCGCAATCAGTTTCTCGATGAAGGTTTTTTGCAGTTGGGCGACTTGAGGCTCGCGCCGGTCCATGAAGGGAGAAACCGGAGAGTTGAGCTCGCGCTCTTCGTCACCCTGTTACAAAATACACAATCTGCATCAGACTAGTACAAACTATTGGAATTTTGAGATGCGCAACTAGAGCTGGTCACTTTTCAAAGCTCGAAGAGCTTCTTGGAGGTACAGAACTTCAATGTACAATTGAATAATATATTCATAATGAAATTAGACTGAATATTTTCGGCTGACACTCGTCAGGGGTAATCGTCAGCAACTAGCAGAGAATTGGAAAGAATTTGGTGAAATGTTTGTATGCTCAAATTTTAATCCTAATCGAATTTCTGGTACTCCTGTAAACGCTACAAGACAACTTAACTGTACAGTTGTGAGCTTGCAATACAGACATTCTCATCCCTATAGGAATGAACTATGATCTGATATCGACGGGATTCGATTCAATGTCCAGGTTTTCGCGAATTCACTGACTTCGATTCTAATCTAACAACCAGTATGGAGTGCAGTTCTAATTTTAATTCTACTCTACTTTGGAAAAATACTTTGTGGCTGTAATTCTAATTCTAATCTAATTGCGAAAAGGTGAAAATTTTCTTGTCCACGTCTGGTTAGTGAGTAGTGACGGCTCTGAGCTAGCAATGTCTGCAAGAAAATGACATGACGGGATGACGGTATCACGATTCATGCCAAACGATGGCACGTGCTTACTAGTTGTTTGGCAACGACAATCCAAAACTACAACGAAAACTAATGACATGACTGTCAACTAACTAGATTGGTAGTTTGTACAATGTCTGACCTGCATGAAGAACTCCTGGCATATTGCTTTTGTCCAAGTCACGTGCAGATCTCGAACTTTGGTGGGGCCACCGATATCTGCCAGCTTGATGATCATTTGACACACTAGCAGACGGTCTTCGTCCAGCAACCAATCCAACGGCCCTGAAGGACGACACAAGAATAAGCAATAATAAAAAATATGCTATTTTAGTTTGGACGAGTCTGTTCGTAATACGTACGTAGGCATTTCTCTGGTTCTGCATTGTCGCCGCAAACGTCTCTCTGCTGCGGAATCTTGGACGAGAACTTGCCCATCAAGTCAAAATGCTTCTTGAGGTCTGTCGCAAGGATGGCTTCCACGATTAAAAAGCGGAGTCTCTTCCATTCGGCCAGATCGAGATTGTTTAGAAAGTTGTAGCAGGTCTTCGAATGGAGAAGTTCCCACGACGCAGACGCGTGATGGTTCTCCAGAACGGAGCGATCGTTGTAGAGCATGGCCTGAGGAGAAAATGGACGCTTTTCTCATCAAATTTCCAGATACATGCAAATTCACTCATTCTAATTGTAATCTGATGTGGGCAGACTTGTACAAACTACTGGATTCTCAGAAAGCACAACTAGAACTAGAACTACTCAATTTGGAAAACTCTGAACTACAACTAGAACTAATTACTTCTTAAAACTCGCAACTAGAACTAAAACTACAACTAACGACATTTAAAAATGAGTGCAAACTTTTGACTTGGCCCGCCAACGTATTATGCTTCTCATTCTCAGAAAAATAATTGCCCTTCTCTATCGGAGGGGTTCGCGAGTCATTACATGTTAAGAACCGTATTGAACTGGAATGCATTCTCCTAGAAGACAAAGTCATTTTGATTTTATCAGAAATATCAGACATAGAATGGACGTTTCAAAAGGACAGGGTATCAAGTTGGAAATGGGAGATTTTGACACGAAAAACCCACCCTACTACACCGTTGTTGTTAGTAGTGATGTCTCTGAGCTAGTAATAGTTGCACAAACATCATTCAACTGAACACCGATATCTCGATCCACGCAAAATGACGACAATCGCTTCCTAGTTGCTCGCAACTGCTATTTTTGTCAAATGAGAAACTAAAACTAGAACTAATGTTTCAAAATCTACAACTAGAACTAGATCTACTCAAAATAATGTTATTGAGTTGTTTGTCAACTAACTAGATGAGCAGTTTGCACAAGTCGAAAATGATCCAGTTGTCCAACTGCGTACCAGCGGGTGCTTTGTCTCGACGAGGAAAGCATTGGTTCTTCCCGGGTGGTCGTAGTCGTGCATGGCGGCAGCTAGGTAGAGGGCCATCAGCTCGAGAGCCGGAATAGCTTGAGCCAAACAATCATCCCCGACTGTGTTGACTTGAGTGTGAACCGTTCCGCTGTCAGAGTCTGAAAACGAGACATCACACTCCAATCAGAATTGCCTATCAATTTCAATGATTCCAGTCGAGTAATGAGAGATGATTTTTTCCAGCACTGAAATCATACCCATTGCAAATAAGAGTTATTAATCAAAAAGAATGATAGTTTCGATACTATTTTCCACCGGGGAAGGCTGCAACCTTGATTGGTCAAACGCAGCATACAAAACATGTAGTAGGAATATGCGTGTTAGTGGTAATTACATCTCAATGAAGACGTGATCAACTCACAGCATTGTCACAAATGGCAATGATATAGACGTGGTCAATAAACACCAAATCATCTTAAATGTGATGTAGAAGTGGCATTCCATTCTTTCTAGTCGCATAAGAGCCGCATGTTTATAGCTTTCCACAACATTCACACTGTCATGACTAGAATACTGGACTCTAAGTCCAAGCTCAGTCCTATCCGGCAGTCACCAGAGTGAGAGAACGACCTGAAGAATCAGAGGTGAAGAGATTGGAGGTTTCCGAAAAGCCTGGAATTTCCTGCGTTGTCAAGAACCAACAGCCATGAACGACATCTGCGGCGTGGATTCGATTGTGATCTGAATTACAAAACTCAAATTCAGACCAAGCGGAAGCCAGCATCGGTGCTCGAATCGTGAATTTCTGCAATTTCTATGTTACTAAAGGTAAAGTAGGCTATTCTAGGCCTAGTTTTCCGAACAAAACTGAAAACTGTTGACTTTCAACTCGAGGCAGCGAGTCAAATCCACATTTCTAAAACAAGTCGAGTAAAAAGGTCGACTCAAGTCTGACTCAAGTCAAATCGTGACTTGAATCATCCAACACTGGACACTACGGTCGTTCAAGAAAAATTTTTTCTGGATTCCGGGGATACCACTGATTAAATTGTTAGGTTGCATACAAAAACGCTGCACACCATATTTGGCTCGATTCGAACAGGTAGTTGTGAACGCACAGGAGTTTGGATATTTTGAACTAAGTAAAAAAATGGAGAAAACTGATTTCAAATTATACTGTCAATCCCATGGAATTGTGAGTTGTCTATAAAAGGATAGAGAACAAATTTGACGCAATTCCAACTCATAGAAGAGAAGGAATTTGAGTTTTTGGGTTACGAATCCTCTGTGCTATTCTTCCGAATCAAAAATTTTCATCTCCAATCACTTCGCTTCTACCGATTGGAAGTGGGCAAAAATGGTTCAGTATCGTTCTTTAGACAACTCAACAATTTTATGGGGTTGACAGCAATGTTCCCCTAGGCCTCAACCTTTTTTTAGACACACCCCCCTTTATGATAGTGAAAAATTTCGCGCCCCCCTTATCGTCATATCACAAAATTCAACCGGGTTGCTAGCAACCCCAACAGATCGTTTTATGACTGTTGCTGAGAGAAATCAAAAATATGAAATTCGGTCTATGTATAGAGAAACACGCGTGAAATGGAGGTAAATGGAGGTATCAGTTGATCGCTTCTTCGCGCCTCCCTTCCGATGCTTTCATAAGTGATTAAACTTATTCCAAAACGACTTCATACTTATCAAAATCCAAATTACGTAGTTCACTTGAACTGTTTAATAGTGAATGTAGCCGCAACCGAACATAACCAACACAATAGCCACGCATAAAAGTGGTGCAAAACTATACATATACTACGTTCTGCTTGACAAAATTGATAAAAAGTAAAAAAATTATTATTTTGACTTTAAAAACCGTTGACGTGGGTGGCAGCAGTTTGAAACCACCAACGCAAGTAATCAGTGCAGAGAGGCAAAAAACCTACTCTGGTCAGTTTGAACGGTAAACGTACTGCGTTAGTGACCATCACTCACATGGAATGTTGCGATATCCATTTTCCAAAGCACGCATATAATCGACAAAAGGTTTCCTCGCTATTTTGAAGGTATCGAAGAGTCCAGTGTCGTCAAACAGTCTATAAGCCATCTTGAACAAAACCAAATTCCATTGCAAGTCATCCTGATTGCGGGCGAGACCCTACCTGGCTCAGAACACAGTGAGTTGAATCCGCAAGTTCAAAAATAGGAAAGTTCCAATCGCACACTTTTTCAAGGAGAACAGTCTTGTATTCATCACCGTTGAATACCCAGTTTAGATTGTTCGGAGAGAGTCTGGAAACGGTCGGATTTTAGAAGAATTTGTCAACTGTCAAGCAGACAGGCACAAGCTGCTGCATTTTCAAAATCCCAAACTAGAGCTGGCACTAGAACAAGTCACTTCGTCAAAATTCACAACTAGATTTAGAGCTAGTACGAGTCACTTTTTAACTTGTGCAACTAGAACTACTCACTTTTTAAAATGCGTAACTAGAACTAGTACTCAAACAAAGCAGATGTTCTTAACTAATTAAATTGGTAGTTTGTCTGGCAACAAGATCACTTACCCTTCCTCCGTAAGACTTAGTTGTGATTTTTCCTGCTCCTCACAAGCGATGCCCTGGCTCTGCAAAGCTTCTTCTTCCTGTAAAACACGATATCACAGTACAGGCGAGCACGAGCAATCTCATCGACAACCCACATCCTCCTTGATTGTCGGTTCTGTAATCAACATTGCAATCTTGGAGCTTCGTTCCTGATCATGAGTCTGAAAATGAACCGAAATTACAAAGATCAGAGACGGCCAATCTAGTTAGTGGAAGGCCAACGAGATACTGGTTCTCCAAGTAGTTCTACTTCTAGTTGGGAATTCAGAAAAAATTTAGTTGCAGATAACTAGAAAACATGCGTCGTCGTTTGGAGTGAATTGTGATACCGGTGCTTTTGTGTGATGTTCTTGCAGCCATTGCAAGCTCAGAGTCATCACCAGGGCGATTTTTTTTGACATGTCAAAAAAAGTCAAAATTACATTAAAATAGTAGCGTTAGGTCAAAAATGGCCAAATTTTTTAACAAAGTTGAAACTTTTTTGCAACCTGCATTTCGTTTGTATCGTAGATTTTGCAGTCTCGGTGAACTTATCATTTGACATTTGACAGCTTGAAGCCTACTTTATAAGCCTACCGTTGTACACTGCCCATTGTCTCCTCATTGTGAATCATAAACATTCAACTGAAACAAACATTTTGACATGGTGTTATGCTCAACATACAACAATATCCCAACTGAAGCAAGACTGCGTGGGCATTACATGGTTCTTATATGAAGAAGCACATGATGAAAAATTGTGAGTGTGTACACTATTGCTAGAATGAAGCAACACGGTTTGTCGCCAGCTGTGTACGCACAACTTGAGTGTTGTCGCTCCCAACAACTGCTGCTGTTGAACGTTCTTTCTCCATTCTTGGCAAGCTACTCAGTAAGGACAGACACATTCTACTCGAGAATGTGGGAAAGTATCTTTCGTTGTACAATTTTTTTAAAATTATTTCTACCATAATGCGTAACGTAACTACTCGAATTTTTCACAGGGCCAGATTTCGGTAAAATTAAGTTTATTCATGTAAAAATTTGTTAGTTTTTGAGGCAAAAAAAGTATTTTCTCAGGCCAAACTACTTCGTAAGGACAGTCAGTTCCAACCAGAAATGTAGATAGATAAGCATTAAGTAGTACAATTCTAACATTATGTGAGAAAACATCTAATTTGCTAAGATATTTAAGGTCAAAAATGTCAAAATTCTGATTTTTTAGGTCAAAATCTTCCGTTTTTAGCTAAAAAAAATACGCCCCAGTCATCACCACTAACATTGGTGGCATAGCCAGGGAGTGGCTTTTAGGGATTGAACCCAGTCCTTTTGAAATGACAAGTCGGATCTCCAATATTTCTTATCTCATTTGCAAATTAATAATCCATAATTCAGTAGGTAGTTGTTTTTTAGTTAGTTCGTTGAGGATTTTCAAGGCTTGTTAGTTCTAGCTCAAAAGACCACTTTTGAAAAGTGCGTAGTTCTAGTTGCGCATCTTTGAAATACAGTAGTGTGTACAAATCCTGAGATGATTACGGCATATTATTTTCAGATGTCCATCATGCTTCCAGTCAGGACGCATAATTCACCTCCATACTCCCTCCACGCCTGGCATTAGGCTGCTGGAGGTCTGGCATTTGCTTCACAGTTTCGCCTTCACTGCCGTCTGTCGGTAAGTTATCACAGCTCTCGTAGTCGGATGATTTCAGAACTGTAACACATACATATTTATGAAGAGCTTCATGATGGTACTGGTACACAACTTCAATACACAATTGAATAGTATATTCATATTGAAACATACCAGGATATTTGGCTGTTGCTAGTTGCTGACGATTACCCCTGACAAGAGTCGGCCCAAAATATCCGGGTTCATTTCAATACGAATATACGACTCACTAACATATTTATGACAAGAACCGCTTGGAAAAATATTATCAATCACATTATGTGGTGGGGCAAGTGCAATTTGACGAATGCAATAGATAGTGGCGTAGTCCGAGTCACAATATACTCCAATGTAGGCTTGTTTTCATTTTATGTCACATGTTTTTAGTCACAATGATTTCAGTGATTAAATCTGAATACGAGTCGAGTAGTGAGGGATGAGATTGAGTTACATTGGTTGGCATACAACATCACACCTCGAATCCCCTCCCGGAAATCCGTGTTCCCGTCGTCTTGCCCGAAAAAAGAGGCGGAACGAGCTGAAAAAGACAAATTTCTCGAACGGTTCTGCAAAACTTTCACCGATTCATCGTCACCAGGACTGTGAAGAGGCCCGGCAATGTGAATTGTCTTCCTTCGCATGGTAAGATTTCCGTGTTCTTTTCCCCCAGTTGGAGAACTGCAACGCGAGTCATGAGGCGTGTTTCTGTGTGTAACCAGAAAAAAAAACATGATAATCCAATCGCAAGGGTTGCTCAAAATCATCATTTCTCCGTCCAATTTGACGGGCTAGTTGATAAGATGGTTAGGTTGCCAACAAAACGCCGCACACCAAAATTTGGGTCAATTCCAACCCGTAGGAGCAGAGAAATAAAGAAAGTATTCGATTACTTTTCTTTGTCAAGTTTATTTGTTTACAGATTTACGTTGGCTGCAGCGGTTCCATACTATGACCGAGAATGCTATTACCGAGAATGGACATTACCGAGAACGGACATTACTGAGAATGGACATCACCGAGAACGGACATTACTGAGAATGGACATCACCGAGAACGGACATTACTGAGAATGGACATTACCGAGAACGGACATTACTGAGAATGGACATTACCGAGAACGGACCTTACCGAGAATGGATATTACCGAGAATGGCCAATGCCAAGAATCTGGCTTAATGTAACGGACATTGTCGAGAAATTTATACCTGAGAATCGATACCGAATGTGGCAACGCCGTGATGCACACACACGACCTGTTCATATGCATAACATGCCTGCATTGCATATATTGCATTCTCGGTAATGTCCATTCTCGGTGGTGTTCATTCTCGGTAATGTCCATTCTCAGTATCGTCCATTCTCAGTAATGTGCATTCTAGGTATTGTCCTTCTCGGTAATAGCATTCTCGGTATTGACCAGACACCGGCTGCACCATGAAATTGTCCTGATGTCTAAAAACTAAACGATGAATAACAAATATGGCTCCCTTCCAACCCGTAGAAGCTAAGTTGCTCGGAAAGCAGAGCTAAATGATGGATTATGCCACCATAAATACTTTTCTTGTGATCCAAAATTTCCTACTTGTATAATTTCGCTTTTACGTGTTGGAATTGGGCCAAATTCAATGTGCAGTGTTTTTTATGGGTTGCCGTAGACTACTTAAACAATTTTATCAACTTGGCTGGTGAAATTTGACCACCTTACTCGACGTTCTCTCTCGAGCAGGATACTTACGACGGAGTTTTCTTGATTTTGGGAATCCTGGTGGACTTGACCGGCCCCGGGTATTGCGAGGGCAGTCCAGTAGCAGAGGTCGTGGTCGTCCACACGTTGTCGTTATTCTCATCCGGCCGGCGGGCAGCGATTTTCTGTCATGATGGATGCCAGAGTTGAACTGCTAGAACATTTTCAGCTTTTCCAAATGAAATCACAATTCCATTGAGAATCAGAAAGACATGCTGCAAATCAAGTTCACTTCATAGCAAATCAGAGCTCATTCACAAAAACACGAAAATGACGAATGTCTGTGCAGCAAAGCTTGCTCGTTTTCCCACTATACACTTGTCCTGTAGCGTTTTCAGAAAAAACAACAGTATGAATGATGTGTAAAGCTAAAATATGTACGTATAGAATGCCCGTTCCACATAACATTAAGGATATTAATTTGGTTAATTCGACCATGACTGATTCATTGCACTTTGTGATAACTGCTGTGTGTTGGTCACGACGTCAGAGATATGTCATTTCCTCTAATGTACGTTGCTTTTTATTACATGTTTGGTATGCTGCGATACGACCAATCGTGGTTTACTGCCTTCCACAGAAAAATTAGTTTCGGAACTAGAATTTTCGTTAAGACATAAATCAAGCGACTATCGCCAGACAAAGTAATTTATAATACTTTGTTGGGTCCGGTCCGATGCCCGCGGCTGTCTTCCTCGTCAGAGGAGCTCGAGGCCGGGTCGTGAAGCCACACTACCTGGTTTGGACGAAGGTTCTCTTTCTGAAATGGCACGATACAATAAAAGAGTAAAATGGCAAGAATGAATGACAAAACGAACCTTGTAGGGTTGCAATATAGACTGCATTTGTTCTGTGAGTATCTTCACTTCAGCACCACCAGAGGAGGCAGCGAGCTTGTCTAGCACCAAGTGTAGTTCTGCAAATTCCGAAGACTCGACCAGAACTGACGACATAACAGGCTGAAAGAGGAGATGAGGGTGAAAACAACGCTTGTGTCTTGATAATATGTAGTGTCCAGGACTAAATAGCAGGAAGCTTATCATTCTGTTCGCTCATTTAGCTACTCGCATGGTTGTGACGAAGTCACAAGATCCCAGTCACAAGTCCATTCAACTTTTGTAGTTTCAACTCGAGTCAATACACAAATTGCTCCAAGTTGAGTCGAGTCATTCTCCATTCCAAAAGACCTAAATCAACCGAATTGTATCTGAATACTCTATTTTCATAAGCCACGACAATTGTAAGATAAAGTGACACGAAACCATCTACCAACGTCAAAAACTAATAGAAACGTGAAATGAAGTCAACTAGTCAAACCGACAACCAATCGTCGACTCCGATGAAAAGCAAAACTATTCTCATATTGCTTCGGTTGAAAAGTTTCCTGCAGAATGTAACAAGCATTTTCTCTCAAGAAAGACGTGAGCTATGTCGTAAATATTTGTGATAAATCGGGTTAAGCGTTTGGGAGAATTTCAATGATTTTAATTTTCGATACAACTTAAAAACGATAGCAACACCGACTGTACCATGAATTGATAAATAATGCAGTTCCGTGTATGCACATATACGCATTGGGTTTACAGAGGCTGATTTGTTGCAATGCAGTCTCACAACGGATTCATAAATATCTAGGTGGCGCTTTCACTTAGGATCAAAAAGATGGAGTTGTTGATACAAAGGTAGCTAGACCTTATCACAGCAAGCAATCAATTTTAATCGGGTGAATCTTTAATCGGCTGAGTCACCCATCATCAATCACAATGAACGCAAAGATGGACCCCTAAACCCGACTCTGAAGGGGGCCAGAAGTAATTACGATGGATGGGAACCTCATTAATTGTTACTGTTTACATAGCAGTAAGCAAAGTTCAAGCAGAAGAAAATGGATTACTTCTGACAGACCAACGGTCAAAATATTCAAGTTGCTAACAATCGATAGGAATTATTACGCAGGGACGAAATTTCGAGGAGATATCATAGC
Source organism: Botryllus schlosseri (assembly GCA_000444245.1). Classification (NCBI taxonomy): domain Eukaryota; kingdom Metazoa; phylum Chordata; class Ascidiacea; order Stolidobranchia; family Styelidae; genus Botryllus; species Botryllus schlosseri. The sequence goes on along the minus strand of ATSW01016465.1, from coordinate 8,673 downwards.
ATATATGATATTGTTGACACTAGCCTCGGTTCAAAACATGCACAAGATTGGCAATCTATATCAGCAATCCCCTTACTGTGTGTCACCACAGATTCTCACGTGTGCCAAAGAACTACACTGATTTATGGAACAGCTTATTTCTCTAAACGATGTCTCTGCAAAAAATGCACGAGTTTTGGCTGCGTCATTATCTGACCGACGCAAAAGTAATGAAAATGATATCGCCATTTGTGACAATGCAAACATGGCTTTTCTGTTTCGACTGAAACCGAAACGAAATGCAGGTATGTTTGTCAACAAGGGAACCTTTTCCCGCCAGAATATGTTCATATATCAGAGCGCATCCATCGCATTACCATATGCAAAGAAATATTTTAAAGCAACGATTCTTATACCACAAGCGCTATATTATGTTTCTAGAGTGCCGCAATCTGAAAATGTTTGGGAGCAACTGGTCTATATCATTTGTGACTATGCTTCCTTTGAATGAGCATATGATGATCATTTTGTTGTTGCATACATGAGACACGACAGATTTCATGGAGAGTTGTCTGGTGACAGCAAATCTTCAGACTTGTAGGCTACAAACTACCAATTTAGTTCCATGTTTTTTGACTACTTCTAGTTCTAGCTGCGGATTTTAAAACCAAGCAGTTCTAATTGTACTTATAGTTGCGCATTAGAAAACAATTTAGTTGCCAAAACAACTAGAAAACAGGTATCGCCATTCGGCATGAATCGTGACATGGGTGTTCGTTTGTGTGATGTTCTTGCAGCTAGCTCAAAGTCGTCACTACTAACAGTGATGTGGCCAGGGGGTGGGTTTTAAGGGTAGAATCCTCTCTTATTTGTAACTTGAAATCTAGTCTTTTTGAAATGCCGATTTTATCTCCAATAGCACCAAATTCTGTCATTCGTATTTGCAGTTATTAGAGAGTTGTGTTTTAGTTATTGAGGTCCTCAGTTCTATTCTAGTTGCGGGTTCTGAAAAGTTGGTTCTAGTTCTCATTACATAAATAATTTGTAAAAGTCTGCAGATATTACTTAGGGATGTGGCTAGAGGCTTTTCCTGTACACAGTGACCAACCTGCTTCCTGGAACTGTGAAATGTTGTTGGCAATGACGTCCTGCGTCGTTGCGCCAGTCGCGCCCAAGTTGCTTTGTCGTCACCCATTTCTTTGATGACCCCCAGTGACGCGCGACGGTGAGTGTGTCTTGAGCTGGGCGACTGGAAACAAAGAGGGCACGAATATTGTGTAATCACAATTGCACAGGCTCTTGGAGGTACAGAACTTCAAGAACATATTGATATTAAGAACATATTGATATTGAAACAAACCCAAATTTTTTTGGCTGACACTCGTCAGGAGTAATCGTTAGCGAACTAGTACAGAATTCATAAGAACACCGTGATGTTATTTTCAATTATGCGCAGGTTGCTGACTAACACCCCTGACGGGTCTCAGCCGAAACCATTCGGATTTATTTCACTATGAATATATGATTCAATCGCAATTGTTCAAATGTTCCGACTCACTTTCATTGCGAGTCCGATATTCATGACGTTAACAGTGACTGGGGGTGAAGAGGAGTGAGCTTTCTTCATTAGAACAACACAGGGCAGGAAGGCATCTTTGCCAAATCTCGATGAGAGAGGATGTTGCCGTCGGCGATGCTTCTGAAGAAAGGATTTCAAGATTACATTCAAGGATAGATCGGATTTTTTGATACATACCCTTCAGAGGAATACTTATTTCATAAGCCATCATTACCAAGATAATCAATGACAACTGTAGAAAAACTAAAGAGGTGATACTTGCGAAGTAACCTGATTCCAACGGAAACTACCTTCGACTAGCTGTGTCAAAAAATATTATAACAACCTTCGTTGCCTTGCTCTTCAAATTGAAAAGATAGTGCCGTGGAAGAGGCACGATAGCTACATTTCTTTATGTGGGTTTAGCAGCAAAGAGCTCCATGAAGAGAAGGGACTATCATGAAGTAATGTAATCAGCACAAGTGCATACATAATATATTACACCTTGTTTAAGAAAGATTTCAGATCATTGAGCCGCCTCTATATAGAAATGAATATTAATGAAATTTTACACAGGGCAGACTTGGACAACTAGAAAATCTTAAGCTATTGCAAATTGGATTAGAATAAGAATTACTGAATTTGCGAAAACTTGGGCATTGAATGAATTCTAGTTCATATCATATCAAAGTTCGTTCTCATAAGCATGACTGCATGAGAATAGAAAATGCTGGTATAGCAACCTTGGCTCGTTTTGCACGATACAAGAGAAGCAGAGATTGGATTGGAATTGGAATCGCTCTAATTAGCCGAATTAGACGACTAAAACTTTTTAGTTGTCAAAGCCTGACACAGGCTGTTTTTAAAACAAAAGGAACATTTTGGCAGACCAGTTCCAACAACTTTCAAAAATTCCTTTTTTATGGACCACCTTCTTAGACACGTTACGATTCTTTGGAATTACAGCCTTGGAAAAGTTTCATTTGAATCCAGGCACAATCTGCATATTGGAACCACCGGAAAACGGTTAAAAGCGATATCTGATGGGTTACGATAAATAGACAATTGGATTTTCAACTGGCTTTCAAATTTCAACAATCCAAATTATTAAAGTGAGAACTGTAAAATGTGTCATAACCGGGGCTCGAGTATCAGGCTTTGAGTCAGGTATTCGAGCATCACTCGTGACATCAAAAAATGATAAATGATGGGGGTAGTTCAAATATGCACCGGCACCTTTGATGTGACCATAAAGAATGTAACGCCACTTCTACCTACATCACAACTGTGGGACGATTACAACTTCACTGATATGTCATTTCCACTAACATTATTAGCCTTGGCATTTGCACTACATGTTTCGTATGCCGCAATATGACCAATCGAGCTTCACAGCTTTCCACAGCGGAAACTGGTATCCAAATCTATAACTCCCTTCGATAAATTAACTATTAGTTGCAAGGAGCACCTCATTTCAGTACTCGAAAACATCAACTATCACTACTCGAATCGTTAGATTGATACCAGAGGCTGATTTTAATACTCAAAAGACTAGTCGTCAGAGAAATATGGCTGCTGTCTTTATGGCGAATTGAAGGTGCTGAATGGACTCTTCACTGCTAAATGTGTTGACTAGTTATGAATCTGTTATGGAGCAGCACTGATTGAAGCGATGAAAACCGTGTAGTTTATGAGTCGTTTTAAAATGTTACAAAAACCGTATTTGCGTGAATGGGCCTCATGTTACTGTAGATTAGCAGTTGATAGTGAAAAAGTTTGCCAACTTTCCGATGCCCATTTTAAAAGGAGCCGCAAATGAATCTCACCCTCTCAGAACAACTCCGGCCTTGGTCATCATCAGAATAGATTGTGTCGCATCTTCCAGTATCGTGACTGGAGGACCGGAGAGATGACGACTGATTTTCATAATTCATTGTCCCGATTCGGCAACCTTATCTGTGACATCACAATAAAAGGCAGTGATATAAGACGGCGTAATGGTGGAGGGTCCGGCTTCTTGATTGGTATGTCATGGGTTCAATCCCCGGCCGGGTCAGACCAAAGACCTGATTGGTAACACTGATATGCAATGTTCCCTCTTATTTTTGACGAGACTGCGTACACTCACCAACTCACTGCGCAGACCCTTGGAAAACAGCGCATAACGACTAAAAAAAAACACTTCGGATTTTTTGTGCGCAACTTAGATTTTCTGTGCGCAGAGACCGTGTGCACATCTGCGCACGTGCGCAGCTTAGAGGGAACATTGCTGGTGTCCATGAATTCAAGGCTTAAATTCAGCATCAACGAGATAGCATAGAGGTATGGTGCAAAACTTAGAAAGCCATACAAGGCTATAGCCTATCTGCACCTTCCTTGTCCAGCGGCATATGCAGTCATGGTATGCATATGCACAGATCATGTGTATGTTAGGGTGGAGTGAAAAATGAAAATTTTTGAATTTCAAAAAAGGGTCTTGATATGTGGTGCCAAATAGTAAACAAATAAATTCTATCATAATTTTGGGTTCGTACACCCTCTAGTGGTCGTGCAATTTCACCGACCGAGCCAAAAACAGCTAATTTCGCCATATCTTGATCATCACTTACACTAGAAAGTCAGTTGTGGGCTTAAAAGATGCAGAAGCAACGTGTTTCTATCTCACTTCCATAGAACTTACTCTTAAAAATGAACAGAAAAAAAGTTATAAGCAAATTTCTGATTTTATAGGTAAAATTAAGCACTGAAGCAGTGGGTAGGATGTCAAACGCGTGTAGTTATTGATCTTATGACTGAGCAACATACCCTATCAATTAGAACCACTTTTCAAAACTTGCTCAAACAAATGAAACCACCTCCAAGCATAAATAGGGCTCGGGGATCGAATAGAGACTGCTAAAACTGTATTTAAAACAGCGTCCATTGGTAGTGCAGCGTCACGATATCGGTAAGTTTATAACAACGGCCTTCATGAGATTTCTTACCAAAATGCTGTCGTAGGGTTTGTATCATATTTGTCATAAAGCTCCTGATTGAAAGCACAAAAATTGAAAATACACATTCAAAACACAAACATCAATTCTATACTGGAAACAGAAAATTTTTGTAGCAGTATCATATGAGTATCAGTGTGCACAAACATTAAAATCATGTTTAGTATTGAAAGATTTCATCTGCTTTCAAGACTTCAGTTTTTGTCTGATGAGGCTATCTCCACGCTTAAATCTTGAAACATTGAGCAGATGCTTATGTCACCACTGTGACATGTCTTTCCACTGCCTGGTTGTGGCAAGGATAACTGAGCCTTAGTGGTGATGATCATAGGTTTCCCAGCTCGTGATCAGACAAGGTCTTGATTGCGATGCAGGCGGCTGTTCAATATTTTTGAGGTTTAGGTTGAAAATTTGGTGGGAAGATTAAGCCTTGATGTTGATAACTGGAATTTGGGAGAATCTGATGCTGGTGTCAATGTTGCTCCTTTAGGGTTTGGTTTCATTTATATATCCTCCTTCAAAGTCGTAAATTGGAACCAGATCTGCAATATTTAGAGGCTGGCCCGTCGTTCATTCAATATGGTTGACTCTCGCATCTCAAATTTCAAAGTACTATGTGGGACAGAGTCGTCCATCGAGAAATCTGAACTTTCTTGCTCAATTCTGCATGGAGGTCTATTTTCCGTCATGGTTTGAAAGGAAAATGCACATTCCATTGTAGATGGTGCAAAAAATTTCCACAATATAGTTTCCCGTGTCACAAAGCTGACTGATACCCGAATTCACTCCCTTGCACTATCTTTGCTGCGACGAAATGCTCATTTTGAACATCCAGAAAATATTTTGCTGGGAATGCTTTTGTGGCGAGCAGGGATACGTCCGAAGATTTACAGTTAACAAGATTACAACTATGTGCAGAACAACCACACCATACCAAATTCCAATTACGAATTAGAAGGAAGATATATAAATGACACCACACCTAAAAACAGCGACATTGAGTATCAGTTTATTCCAAATTCCAATTATCAACATCAAGGCTTAATCTTTCCACCAAATTGTCAACTTAAACCACAAAGATATTGAACAGCCGCCTGCAATCAAGACCTTGTCAGATGTCGAGGTGGAAAACCTAAGATCATCAGCACCATTAAGGCTCAGTCATCCTTGCCACAGCCAGGCAGTGGAAAGACATTAAAACGTGGTTACTGAAGCATCTACCCATGTTTCAGGATTTAAACGTAGAGAGAGTCTCATCAGACAAAAACTGAAGTCTTGAAAGCAGATGAAATCTTTCAATACGAAACATGATTTTAATGTTTGTGCACACTGGTACTCATATGATACTGCTACAAAAATGTTCTGTTTCCAGTATAGAATTTATGTTTGTGTTTTGAATGTGTATTAGGCTACCTTTTTTGTGCTTTCATTCAGGAGCTTTGTGACGAATATGATACAAACCCTACAACAGCATTTTGGTAAGAAATCTCATAAGGGCCGTTGTTATAAACTTACCGATATCGTGACGCTGCACTACCAATGGACGCTGCTTTAAATACAGTTTTAGCAGTCTCTATTCGATTACCGAGCCCTATTTATGTTTGGAGGGGGTTTCATTTGTTTGAGCAAGTTTTGAAAAGTGGTTCTAATTGATAGGGTATGTTGCTCAGTCATAAGATCAATCACTACACGCTTTTGACATCCTACCTACTGCTTCAGTGCTTAATTTTACCTATAAAATCAGAAATTTGCTTGTAACTTTTTTTCTGTTCATTTTTAAGAGTAAGTTCTATGGAAGTGAGATAGAAACATCTTGCTTCTGCATCTTTTAAGCCCAAAATTGACTTTCTAGTGTAAGTGATGATCAAGATATCGCGAAATTAGCTGTTTTTGGCTCGTTCGGTGAAATTGCACGACCACTAGAGGGTGTACGAACCCAAAATTATGATAGAATTTATTTGTTTACTATTTGGCACCACATATCAAGACCCTTTTTTGAAATTCAAAAATTTTCATTTTTCACTCCACCCTAGTGTATGTATATTAGGGTTGTCCAAAATTTGGAAAATCTTACAAATCCTATGTTGTAATGTCTTATTCTATAGATTATTGATAAAAAACGACAATGGGCGTAAAAGAAGCTCACAGGAAGGCCGTTTAGATTTCGTGCAAAGCGTTTGAAAGTAGCTGCCGAAGAATGGGCGTGCCACCAACCATAGAACGGCGAGAAGACTAGTAATCAAGAAACCACGGCCTTTGATTGGCTAATCGGCTATGCTTCAATGAACACCACAGCGGCAGCTTGCTGATTAGGTGATCAAGGGTCTGCTACCGGCGGCGATTGTGAAAGCGCATTGTATGTAGGTTGTTAGATAATGATTTAGGATTGATTCAGGGTATGTTGAGGTACGAAATACATGATGAACAAACAACTGCAGCTTCACAAAAACGTCTAAAGCATGACCGCTTTATTGTGAAGGAAACCGCCGTAGCCTAAATGCCTTATTTTCAACGAGGGAAAGCATAGGCGCATATGCAAGTGCCGACGGATTCCTAGTTTCAGAAAGGATATATCATCATTGAATGCAAAAATAAAGCTTAGCAACGACACTATAATTTGTGTGATCTTATTGGGCTCCGGTTGTTGTACATAGTTTAAGTTTTCAATGCTCCAAGGATCGGCTGAATCAGCGGGTTATTTTTGGCACTTATCAGATGCTCACATCAAATTGTTTTCACTTGCAAGTGTTGTCAAAGTCCTTAATGATGATGCAGAATAGAGGTGTAAAAGTAAGCACATACTATACTGGATATGAGATGCCAATGATATGGCAAAGTCCTTAATTATCGTGCAGAAAAGGGGGTAAAGGTAAGCACAGAAAGAGCTGCATAGTGCATAGTATCCAGCATAGTTTGTACATAACATCAAGCATAGTCTGTGCTTACATTTACACCTCGTTTCTGCGGCATCATTAGGTACTTTGAAAACAGTTACAAGTGAATTCAATTTGCTGTAAACATCTGATAAGTGCCAAGCCTAACCGTCTGATTCAGCCGATCCGAAGTGCATTCAAAACTTCAACTATGTACTACAACCAAAGCCCAATAAGATCACACAAATTATAGTGTCGTTGCTAAGCTTTATATTTTGTATTCAATCATGATGTATCCTTTCTGAAACTAGGTCTCCGCCGCCACTTGCATAAGCGCCTATGCTTTCCCTCGTTGAAAACAAGGCATATACGCTACGGCGGTTTCCTTCACATTAAAGCGGTCATGCTTTAGACGTTTTTGTGAAGCTGCAGTTGTTTGTTCATCATGTATTTCGTACCTCAACATACCCTGAATCAATCCTAAATCATTATCTGTCAATCTAAATACAATGCGCTTTCAGAATCGCCGCCGGTAGCGGACTCCTTGATCACCTGATCAGCAAGATGCTGCTACCGTAGTCATTGAAGCATTGCCGATTAGCCAATCAAGAGCCGTGGTTTCGTGATTACTAGTCTTCTCGCCGTTCCGTGGTCGGTGGCACGCCCACTTTTCGGCAGCTACTTTCAAACGTTTTGCACGAAATCTAAACGGCCTTCCTGGGAGTTTCTTTTAGGCCTAGTGTCGTTTTTTATCAATAATCTATAGAATAAGACATTACAACGGAGGATTTGTAGGATTTTCCAAATTTTGGACAACCCTAATGTATATCATGAGTCGGTTTATATGCCGCAAAAGACATCAAGGACAAAAATATACAATGTCCCATTCCTATTCCTAGTATGTTGATTAGATTTGTCGTGCTTGTGCTAGTTATGCATTACTCCAGATGTTGTAGAACTGCTATGCCACAGTGGCTAGACCGGCTGGTAAAACGACAGAATAACTTTTACTACAAGTGACTATACTTTTTGGTGGGGTTTGTAAAAAATAGTTAGAAAACCATCCAGATTATTTTTATTTGACAAGAGATTATTAGTATACAAAAAAGTGAGATGTGAATAGTCGAGAAATTTCGTTGTTATCGAATCACAGTAGCTTCTGTCTATTTTATACATTCTAAACAATTAGGTTTTTGTAAAGTATTCATTTTTGTCATAGCCTGGATAACTTTGTGACAATGCGAAAAACATAAACATGGCAAAGATATGG
>ATSW01016462.1:0-12227 GCA_000444245.1 Botryllus schlosseri | reverse complement strand
TGACGCGCCAAAACGGCTGACCTTTTTTTTTTTTTTAGTTATCCATCTAGCAATGCGTAGAGAAAAACATTATTTTGAGCTCTGAGCGCAAAAAAATTTTTTTTTTTTTTTAGTCACCCCGCCGGTGATTACAGTTTGTATGCCCATTTTTCGGTACACAAAATCTGTGGGGCGATGATCGGTGTTAAGCTTGAAAAGGGGGCGATGGTTCGAAAAAGGTTGGGAACCACTGTTCTAGCGTATGCAATATGCATGGAACATAAAATATTTTACACTTTTCCTAAAATCTTAAATCCTCTCTTTCAATGTAACTGCCATAGATATGATGAACTTACGGTATTTAACCTCTCTGTAGTCTTCCAATACCCAAGTTAGGCTCTGATGGGCTTTCTGAATCTGACACGGGCAAATGCAACCATATTAATTGTGGTCGGCAGATGGCGCAGAATTACTTTTCCGACGTCTTATTGCATTTTTGTCTCAAGTGCTCGTTCATAACCTGGAAAACCTTTAACCTATATCAGATGGAGCAGTCTACCTGATTCACAGTTATAAGTATGAATTTGCATCACTTTAACAAATGTGACGCTTCTACTGTGACCGGACCTGGTGGCATTGCAAGTTATGCTCCAAGGTTGAGTTGAACTCCGAAATATCTGAACTTAATGCTCATACAGTGTTGGATCAGCATGATTTGTCTAATCCATTCTGTATGCTATTATTGTATTGTATTGTATGCATTAATGTTAGGTAACGGCATTTACACAGTAATAACTACATAGTATTGTTTTGTACTGTCCGATTTTTTTACAACCGGGAAATATCATCCAATCACAACTAGCATCGTTTGATCGAAGGTGATGTTTAAAAATGTCTGCTAATGAGACAGCTTGCGTTATGTCATGTGAACGAACACAGACCGCTTTTCATGTCATCATTATGTTACCTGCGGGAGTGCCTATCTTAGATGCTCGGCATGTTTGTCAATATTTGACTAACGGCAGATGAGATTATGTCACTGTCGCCCATGAAAATTACGGTGGTATCCATTTTTTCAGTATCTGTCCCAAGGCTGCACTCAGTATTTCCTATCGAAATCGAGTTCTTCGAAAGTTGAGAAGTCGAGGCTTACGCCTGAGGTATGTCGTTGTGGATGCGTCATAAAATCCCGCGATTCTACTTTGTGATTTCGATTCTAGCATCAGAAAAAGGGAAGTCTCAACGATCCCTTGCTTGATGACTATGCCGATTACGGCAGAATGGAAAGCTCGATGAAGGACATCGGATTGTCGCAGACGGAGATACTGCAGCTCTTTCAAGTTGTAGCCGGCGTGCTGCATCTCGGAAACATCAAATTTGAGGACAGTGGGGGCTCTTCAGGTATTGTAATGAGGAAGTCGTTTTATTATCGTTGGCTTGTTGTACTTGTCCTTCTACCTATCAGAGGTGGTCCAAGTAGAAGAAGAAGTAGGATACTGGCTTCCAAAACATGTCGAAACTACCGTACATCAAGTGGAAGCAGTACTTGGAAGTGTGAAAAGGACTTGACCCTCAAGAAGTTAGTTTCATCTGTAGAATTGTTCGATAATTTGTGTCAGGGTTGTAACCAAGTCACAGGGTCCCGAGTCACAAGTCAATCTCACTTTTATACTTTTGCCTGGAGTCAAGTCGAGTCATTATCAATTCACCTCCTAGTCAAGTCCAAGTCAGTAAGTAGAGGGTCGAGTCTGAGTCATAGTGTTGTGACCCGAGTCCAAGTCATTGCGTTCACTGTTCAGTTTTGAGTTCAATCCTGTTAGCCCCACTTTTCAACTATGCTCGGGTGGTATCGAATGGCTCACATTCGTAATATCGTAATTTTCAGTCCTAGCAGTTCCTGGCCCTATTTTCCAAGTATCAAAACTGATAAACTGATAGTATTGGTTTATGGTGAAACTCCCTACCATGTGTTGATAGTATTGAGACATCTCTGTCACAGTGAACAGCATGTACAATTGTACATTGTACACATTTGCACTATATTGTGGACTCTATAAGGAAGTCACCAAAACTTATCCGTTTTTACAACAAGGATATCTCGTTTTCTTGATTATATACACGCTACGTTGCCCTGCTCATATCTAGCTTCGTGGCGTAGTTGGTTACGCATTGAAATTCTGAATTCAACTATATATTACTTGTGGGTTTTGCATCGCATTGAGGTTGTGTTTTACAGTTCTGAAAAGTGAAGCAAAATTTTTTGGAAAAACCCGCCGGTGCCAGCGGGTTAATGTGTGCTTGATGGTAAACATCAATCTCAATACAAAGAGCTGTACTTTCAATTTTATCTGCCATGTTTTACATACTGTTCAATCAGACGAGTTTCGGACAAATGATGCATTCAAACTTAAGTAGCCAGAATTAGGTCGCCTCATTATGTGAAGGCTAGTACTGTAATGTCTTGTCCTTGTGGTAAAACGCATTACCGGCCTGAATGAGTTGTATAAATTGGGGCTTTTTATTCCTAGGTGGCTGCATGACTTCAGACAGTAGCGAAGAATCGATTAAAGTCACCGCCAAACTGCTGGGTCTCGATTGCAATGATTTGACCGAGGCATTGACCACGCGATCCATGACTTCTGCAGGGGAAGCTAACTCAATCAAGTGAGATTATGCAAATTTCAGCTATGTTGCCATTATAGTGAACGCGAAGTGAAGGTTAATGTTAGCGATGCAAACTAACCTCAATCCAGAGGCCATGGAAGTGAGGGCGTGGATTTGTACTCCAATATAAGAAGGAGCAATGACTTCCAAAATTAGTCAAACAACCTCGAGTAGAATTGTGAAACACAGGATTGAAAAGTATTGAAAAGTAGATTGACAACGAAGATGAAGAGGAGATGTCACAAGCTTTGTAAATTTAAAAGGTGCATCCCCCGAGGCAGAATCATCGATACCTTTAAGTAGGTGCAATTTCAAAACTATCTGTGGTAACTGTGATACAGCGGCCGATTGTTATGATGATTTACCTCGTTATGACGGTGTGGATCTATCCGAAAACTGAGTAGGCCAAAACAGCTACTAAAGTTGAAATGGAAGCGGCGCAATACCAAAATCCTTCCGTAAGTATTGCCAGCGAACTAAACACACTAGAGATGCTTGAGTATTCCATAAAAGTAGATTACCAAGTTGCTGACATCCTCGCTACGAACCTGTCGGACTATGCTGATATCTGTCAAAAATGGCACACCGGCCCCATTACAACTCGGGCTGAAGAGATCCATACATTTTGTCGAATAGCACATCCATCCGCATTACTCGGGATTCTTTCCTTCTCTCATAACATCGACTATGGTAGATATCTTACTCCGGTGAAGAAGTCCGAAACGGCCAAAAACTATATTTGGTTCCGTACAAGGCTAAGTAGACAGTTATAATTCGAGATATCTTTGAAGTGTAAAATTTATACACTTGACTCCACATAACGGGAAAGCAAGATGTAATGTGTCCTTTGCTTTTAGGGTGCCACTAAAGGAAGAGCAAGCGTCCAGCGCGAGAGAGGCCCTCGCCAAGTCCATATACTCGCATCTTTTTGACCGTATCGTGCACAGGATCAATCAGTGCTTCCCGTTTCAATCGTCGCAATGCTACATTGGAGTCTTGGACATTGCTGGCTTCGGTAATATATCTACTGTTTGCGTATTGACAGTGTTGTATTGTTTAATAGTTCGAACTTTGTTAAATGTCCATTCAGACATCAATCAATCAATCAATCAATGGCCTTGTGGTGGAATGGTGGGCAAGTCACGATGTAGTTTGAGAATGATCTCATGTTTAGTTCAAATTCTCTGACGTTGACTTGCTATGAGTAAAATAATAACAGATGTTATAGAATCGCTGATGACATCATATCCTATCTGTATGAAGGCTCTTATCCTGCACATACCTGGTTTGAGCGCAAAAGCTTCCGTGTCTGATAGCAGACCAGTCCTCCGTGTCTTTGATACTAATACCCGAATGTGGTCAAACTAGTCAGAGTTGTTACTCGACATAAATTTATAGTTAACTAGCTTTTAAAAGTCAATTTGCCTTTCAAAATTGGAAGATGCATAGGCTATTCCTGAGTAATAGACACTGATCAAAGCCGTGACAAGTAGGTGTACTTTTCAAAATAAATATTCACTTAATGTAGATATTATATCAGTTTTTATGAAAATTTGAATCGCACATAATGCAAGCTCGTTAGAACCCCTATCTACTTTGCAAAATTCAAACTAAACTGTTACAAGGCAGAAGTTTTGCCCAAAAGACTGTAAAAGTGCAACTGGAAGTAGTCAATGTAAGCAAAAAACAGAATAAGTAAGCAAAATGCAGTTGAGTACTTTGTTATTGACCATTTCAGCACTTGTGATCATACGTCTTGATAGAGTACGGTACTGAAATTTTTGCCGGTTACAAAATTTGATGATAATTTGTCCGCTGGAAGATTTGTATTCGATCCCTTGACGCCCGTTTGGAAAATATACTCAGTGCGATCGAAGCAAGCCGTTACGTATTCTCGCAGAGTATTTCGAAGTGAACAGCTTCGAGCAGTTCTGTATCAACTACTGTAACGAGAAGCTGCAACAATTTTTCAACATGAGAGTCCTACACGATGAGCAAGAACTCTATGCCAAAGAGGGATTGGGCGTGCACGGTGTGACGTACAGCGACAATCAAGACTGCATCGGTAAGGCAGAAATGATAGTAGAATTTAACAAAAATAGGCGATATCATTTGCCTTGCCTGGTGGCCAGAGGAAGGGATTTGGGGTTGAAACCCTTCCCATTGCCGATTATCTCTCAAATATTTTGCTACCCATTTGTAATTCACTAATTTGTATGATCTGTGCCGCCAATTAGTGAGATCCGACTGTGCACAGCTGCACGAAATTCCCCGCTGAGGCTGTTATTAGTTTGTATGTGAAAGGGAGTGATTTCCATCTGCTGTGCTCATTGTATCGTCATTGACCTCTTTCCCTTGAGTGCTTTGACTACTATCTCTCCGTGGTTTAGAAACCATGCAGTTAGATTTATGCTGACCAAGGATGGTTATATAATATGGGTTCAAGACCAATGACAAATTCACTAATCAAATCACTAATCACTGTCCCTAATTAGAAGTCCTGGTTGAAATACCTCCCATTTTGATGTCCATGGTAAATGTTGGCTTTATTGTCTTTTATGCGTGACATTACCCATAGCGGCTCAAGGTTATGATTTCAATGAGACTCTGGTAATTTTAACTACCATAGCCAAGCCGCTCAAAATTATGATCTCAGTGGGACTCTGGTAATTCTGATGCCCAGTTAATTCCACAGACTTAATCAGCTTTCTTCAACAATCTCATTAGTCACTTCAGGCTAATCTTTTTGATGGGAGTGTGTTTCTCTATGTGGAGTACTTGATGTTCACTCGAGCATGAGGGAATTTTCAGTTTTCGATTGCTTATTATTGAATTAGCCAGATGTTAATAGGTGTTTCCTTCTTTATTGCTCGGTCATGCACGCGGTGAACGTGTTTCGTTACCCAGGCGATTGCTTTCAGATCTGGTCGAGTCTCCGAAAATCGGCATCCTCGACATTTTGGACGAAGAGAGCAAGCTGCCTCGTCCGTCCGATAGTCACTTTACGGCAGTCGTTCATCAGAAGCACAAGAATCATTTTAGAATATCGGTGCGTGTTTGGAGTGTATCAATTGCATTTTTTCTGCGTAGTCAATGGTAATCTAGGTATAGTGGCCTTGAGCACTTGGATACCATATATATATATATATATAGCCTACACATGAAAGGAAGCTGACCATCGTTCAAAGCACACCACATAGTCAAGTGTAGTATACTTCATATCAAATAATTGAAATTCATCTGAAGGCTCAAAGGCATAATTGGGCACAGATCTTTGATTTTTTAATGTGAAATATCTTGGATTGGCGTAGCACGCCGATGTCCCGGCGTTGAGCACAGTCTCAAGTCGCCATGTGTCATATCAACGAGAAGAGGGAGCATACATATGTTGATTGCTATTTTGCTTTTCAGATACCTCGCAAATCGCCACTGGTAATCCATCGTAGCTACAGAGACGAAGAGGGTTTTTTGATCAGACACTTTGCTGGTGCTGTCTGCTATCAAACTGTAAGTGTATTTTGTACTCTAATGAATTGAGTATTATTGCGCTTTGATGTGATGTTTTGAGATTGAAGGATGGCCTTTGTCTCTTGCGGTCGTGCAATGAATCTGTGCTTAATGACACTCCACTGTTATTTGTAACATTCAGGCCAGGATCTGTAATCAGATCAGATTATGTGATATTTTTCATCAGTAAGCTAGTTTTTATGAGGGAACAGTTTGGGATAATGTAACTTATTTACGATGAGGTGTCGCATTTTTTACACTTGTTCCAGGCTCGCTTCGTTGAGAAAAACAACGACGCCCTCCACAACTCTCTGGAGTCCTTGATTTCGAGCAGCAAAGACGAGTTTGTGAGGAGTTTATTTCCTTCGGACAAGGTCCAGGCCACGAAGGGCAAGCTGTCGTTTGTGAGCGTCGGGAATAAGTTCAAGGTATTTTTCACGACTCGTTTATTTCTTCTATTCTTTTTCCATTCGATCGAGGCGCAGCGAAATTTTTGCCATCATGCATGGATGCCATTGTCTTATAGTTTTATCTCACATTACAGTACTCCAGTAGAAGTTATGGAAATATGAAAAATGGAATGCCTTGAGACTGATGGGACATAACTTCTTAACTTCTTAAGTGTAAATTTGCTGGCTTACTTGCTATGTGACTGACACGGCTTCAGTAACAAGCCTTCCGGAAAGTATTTTCACAAAAACATCTCGAATCAGTGAATTCTATTCTTTGTCACAAAACCTGATAATCCTGAAATTTGCCCTGAAAATCAATCTGTCGATTCTTACCCGCCAATATTTTACATAGCATCGTTATTTTCTCAATATGCAATTATTCCCGAATTAAGTGAATCATATTTTTTGGTAAAAAAGCCTGCTCGTTTCACAAGCAGCTGTCCCCGAAATTGGACTTGAAAACGACGTGTTGATCACAATCCTTTTATTTTTTCTATAGAAACGGTATTTTATGGACTGGCATTCATTTTTTAATCGATCATGTCGTATTTTTCGTCAGAAAAGCCTTAATAAAGGGTGTGTCAACTGTGACCCGCAAATGTTAACAAATTTTTTACCAATTTTGTCAATGGTTATTTATGGCTTCCCTCCTTTGTCTGTCATGTCTTCCACATTATCCACAGAAACAACTCGGGCAGCTCTTGGAGAAGCTAAACACCACCGGCTCCAATTTCATTCGTTGCATCAAGCCCAATTTGCAAATGAGCAGCGATCTCTTCGAAGGTCCTCAGATTCTCAGTCAGCTCCAGTGTGCAGGTATTTCAACGGCCATCTACGTTTTCCGTGTGTGTTAGTCGATAGTCTGTTCGATGAACAAAATGTTCACTTTGGTATCACTTGCTTGTCGTGTAGTATTGATGTAATATTGATCAATATTTGCTTTCAGGCTTCTCAGTTGGTTAAACAACGCCATTAGGCTATATAATTGGACCATCAATATGTCATGAATATCTCGTGCAATATGTCGCTTGGCTATGACAGAAAGCTGATAATTAGGTCAAATTCCTTAACAAACACAAAGCACCTGAATCCATATTGCCATTTTGGTAGATTGTCGCCAATCGTTGAAGGAGTTTTCTTGATATTTGTACAACATCATAAAATACTTCGATAATATTTCATCTTATGATATCACGACTACCAAAAAGTATGCACATTTGCACACGGACGATTCAAATTAATTTCTGTGTCATGTTTCAGGGATGGTGTCCGTCTTGGATTTGATGCAGGGCGGTTATCCGTCCAGGGCCCAATTTTCCGATCTTTATAATATGTACAAAAAGTTCATGCCTGAGCATTTGAAGAGGCTCGATCCCAGGCTCTTCTGCAAGGTATGTGGCTTGGGATGTTGTAGTTCGCTTATACGATGCGTTGCTACTTTCGTTATTAGGCGCTGTTCAAAGCTCTCGGTCTCAATGACGTCGATTTCAAATTTGGGATGACGAAAGTGTTTTTCCGACCCGGAAAGGTTAGTTGTGTATTTATTCCCGATTACACCCTGAGGTGGATAAGGTAATCAGTGATGCTGCTTGTGTAGATGCAAAAGTAACACAGTATATATCTACTCGGACAGAATCTATTTGAGTACTCCAAAAAGTACATCGTTACTGACCACCTCTAGATGCACACCTATGTTGTAATCATATGCAAGTATGTCTAGCATTTTCAATCATATTAAATTCCTACTTCAGTTTGCGGAATTCGATCAACTGATGCATGCCGACCCCGAACATTTGAAGCAGCTCATTCAGAAAGTACAAAAGTGGCTTCTGTGCGCCCGATGGAGGAAGGTGCAGTGGTGCGCCCTTTCCGTCGTCAAATGTATGTTGCGATCGGTTTTTCGCAAGCCGCTATGAGGTTTATCGTTCCGTTCTTTTGGCCAGGCGCGAAAAAGATCGCGTGGCTGCGATTCAACTACGTCTTGATACAGAAACACGTTCGCGGCGCAATCGCCCGGAAAAAGCACAGGCCTCGGTAATTATTATGACTTGTCTGAAAATGCCGAGAGTGGCAAAGCTGATATTTGTTCGACTCGGAGTTCAAAATTTCGATCCTAAATTAATTTCTCGTCTTGTCAGAATCCGGGTTTGTGTCCAATCCCCGACTCTTGGATATACGAATGCAATTTTGAATGCATTATTTAATTGTATATTCAAGCTCGGTACCTCTTCAATTAACTGTTAGGAGATGGTGATTGTGTCATTGCCGCCATTTATTCTCTCCACACTATCTTGCAGTGCTGAGTGCCTAGCGCAGTGGTCCCAAAACTTTTTCGCTTACTAGAAAAATCAAAAACCCTCACAGCACACTTTCAAGAAATGTGCTGTTTGAAAAAGAATTATGTGGCAATCCGATGGCCATCTATATTTATAGGAAATTATATGCTACTGGAATGAGGTTGCATTGTTGACCAACGTACCTGCATTTTGTCGTCAATTCCAAGCAGTCTCGCGCATGCACAGCTTTTCACCACAGTCGAAACAAAAACAACTATATTCACATGGAGATGCCATATTGTGTTGTAGGTTGAAGTCCAGACCTCACACCCGCTAACATTTTGCTATGTAATTGTTCGTTTACGAGTTGATAATTAGGAGCGTGAAGTGAACTAAACACTTTCTTCCACACTGAGCTGCCTAACTCTGATGTGACAAGTCACACATATGCTAGCATTCATGCATCATTTGTAAAATTTATGAAGTTTTTTTCAAAATTACAAAAGATTTGCGGCACACCTGAGAATTTGCCGCAGCACACTAATGTGATGTGGCACACAGTTTAGGAATCACTGGCCTAGTGGCTACCAGTTTTATAATCAAGAGTCTGACTTGAGCCGGCCGGGGATAGAACCATTACACTTCCTGAAGGTTGACACAAGAGACCCATTTTTTCAAACCTAATTCGATCCTCTTCTCATAAGAGCCTATTTACACCCAGAGATTAGATCCATTGTTTGTTATGATATGTGATGTCATTTCACTGATATCGGATCTATCCTATTGGTCCTTGCTGAGTGCACTTTCCTGCCAGGCCATCCCTGATTTGTGTCTTTCCCCGACAACGTTCGAGTTTTTTTCATCCATTTTCCTGACACGCAGAATCGAAGCTATGCGGATGACGGTGCCGCTGCTCACACAGCTGCCTAAGATGCGCAAAATGTGCGTCGAGCTAAAGGAAGCGGCGAAGGCAGCGATGGTAGCCGCGGTGGACTCGCATGAAAAGGACATTAGATCGCACCTGAATGATATCAAGGTAGATTTTAGATTTACCGCGATATTTCCCAATGAAACTTTGGTCTAATATTAGAAATAGTGTTCGTAATAAATAAGACTGGGCAAAATTACTACGCCACAAAGCTAGACAAGAGCCGGGCAACCGAGCGTGTATATAATCAAGAAGACGAGATAAGTTCGTGGATAGGGTCATATAATTTATACTCAATCGTGTCCACCCTTACTAATATGCTGAAAGTAGAGTACGGATGCTGTTGTGAGCAGTGCGGATGTATATATAGCCCGAAATCACTGCAGCTTGTTTGTTTTCTACTTGCAGAACAAAGTCATCGTCCCTTCCAAGATGAGACAGAGATACGAGCAATTGCGTAAGCAAGAGGATTCTGTCGTGAAGAGCATCAGGGAGCATCAACTCAAACAGGCGGAGGAAGAAAGGCAGCGCAAAATCAGAGTGCGTTTATATGTTCTCATTTTTATGTCATATAATTATGGCAAGTTTTTGTTGCACTAAAATCGTGAAAAGTTGCACTTCATTCTAACAAAAGTTGCATTTATGCACAATCAACAATCCACAATGAAAACAAGTGCCCCAACTGACAACTAGCACTCTAGCCACATTGAATCAGTCACGGAAGCATTATTGCTCAACAATATCTCTTCAGTCTTCACTCGCACATGGCAAATGAAAACGCGAACATACCCCCATAACTATTGCAAGCCAACTGCAGCTGCATAGATAACATTGAGATGCAGCTAATCCATGACATAGCTCATTGTTATGCAAATCAAAGAGAATGAAACCATACAAAAACAGTTTTATAGCATGCTTTTTTTAAATCATTCCTTTACATTTCGCGCAACACTTTATAAAAGTTCCAATAAAAGGTTACATGAAAGAGAGAAAGTTGCAAAAATTGCAGTATAAAAGTCCTACTGACAGCTTGAAACATGATACCACATAAATTCTGAGTACTTAGGAAGCTGCCAGAAGGTGTAAAAAAAATTGCAAAAACTTGCCCTACTTATAATATATGTTTCCAAATACCTCTGTCAAAACATCTTTTTCAGTCGAATTTGATAATATTTATTAATCATTTAGTATCCAGGTATGAAGCGGCGGCCTAGTAAATTTGGATCTGTATTTTTCCAGTAAGGCAGTGGTTCCCAACCTGTGGTACGCGTACCACTAGTGGTACGCGAAGGTCTTCCAGGTGGTACGCGAGTAGATTCTGTCTTTTTCGATCGAAGGGAGTTATTAGTTCAGGTGAGGTTGATTTTGAATTTTCTGAAGCCGTCGTCTCACGCTATTCCCCAGCTGCTAATTTTCCCTTATACGTTGGAATGCGAGCAAGGATTTTCATCCCTAATGACTATCAAGTCGAAGAAACGAAACCGACTTGTTGCGACCACATACATGACTTTCGATGCGCTGTAAGCAAACGTATATGCCACGCATCGACAAGCTAGTGGTAAATGAACAAATGCAGCCATCGCATTAAATAAATTGACTTTTGTTGCGTGTTATTGTTATTTCGTTACGCTGTTTTTCCTGTGACTGGTGGTGATAAAATACAATTCCATACATCCCATCAACCCTGGCTGATAATGCCTAGTTGAGGGGTGTCAAACTCAAATTGCCTCGCGGGACGGATCGAAGTCATGAAATCGCTCGCGGGCCGGATCAGTCAACGGAATCCAAAATTTTGCCTCGTGCCATTGCTTTTCGCTGGAATACTTTATTATCAAGTATATATAGATAATACACGGATCGTAGTGGTTTCATTCTAGCGAGTCGCAACAACATTATTTGCGAGCAATGCGAAAATACGATGTTTGTCCCGTTGAATACAGTTAAGAACCGCTAAAACAATGGGATTACCGGCGATACAAGTAGACATATTTAAGTGTTCCCTTTGCTTCAGTCCAGGCGTGGCCAACCTGCGGCCGTAAGAGGGAATTTGTGTGGCCCTAGACACGCAATTCAATTAGTATGTGTTGGCGGCCGTCGACTTGCAATTCGAGTTTACGAATTGACTTCCGATTTCTTGAAAGATTTTAATTAATCTTGAAATTTTCTTCGCGCTGCGCGCGATTCAATGCGATTACATTTTTCGATTTTAATATAGTAGCACCCTTTGCAATCAGAGCCCCCCAATACCGATGCGAACATCAGTGGAAAATGATGCGACTCACATGGAAATATCAGCTCGGAATCGTTTGCTCCTCACTACACTAAAAATACTGAGGGGAGGTCAAGAAATAACAGCATGCTACAAAGTGACTAATACCAATTGGCCCACCCGAAGATGCAGCATAATTTATAACTTGCTTC
>ATSW01016461.1:0-16530 GCA_000444245.1 Botryllus schlosseri | reverse complement strand
GTTGATGTCTACATTGCAGACGGTCTCGCGCTTCATACACAAATTACGACTTCATCAGACTACCTCCGACGTGACGCACATGCTTCCTGATGTATCAATACAGAACACGATGATGGGATCATCGTTCGGCGCGCCTGTAGGCTGATTCAGAATATACGTGACGTCGCTTTCATTACCGACAAGCGGCAATGTTTCTTGCTGTACATCCACGACTGCGTTACAAAACCGACAAGTCTTTTCCTAAAACGTAAAATCGTTGTAGGCAGAAATTTTCAACACTAGAGTTACAACAACGTTCGATTATTCGATATGTGCTGCAACAATAGTTCGACACTTGGAACACTTGCTTGGAGTAGTAATACGGGTTGAAAGAAAAAACATTCTTTTGCACATAACATTATAGCACGAATGATGCCTGGCGCACCATATTCAGCATGCAGCGTATATTTGGCAGATTACATCTCACCCAATATCAACAGTTCCAAACATGACACACAACGTTTAGCATTGAAGGTTTTTGATAGCCGAGCACACCAGGAGGGATGCGCTTTGATGGTAGGCTATAATATATACATAACCAAAAACTCCAGAGAACGACAAAATTAGGTCATACACTGGTTTCCGGTCATGAATGCTTAGCCCTATCTCTCTTTTGATATAGCACTTCAGGCTGTAATGTGGTGAGCTTAGTAATGCAATGCAATCATTAGAAAATTTTGGAGCCTACGGCAATCACATGAACTATGAAATGATTTCTGCAGTTAGCCTATATATTCTAATTTACATAATCTTATAACCAAGTTTGGCCCAGTTACTATTTCCTGCGATATCAGGTTCTTGGTTTAATGCCACATATTCATGGGTATCATGTCAAATTCTGCATTTTGAACAACTCTCCAGATGGTGCAAGGTCCAATATATCATCGACACTATACGAATTCAACTGACTATGCAGTAAAACAACAATCGATCGAAACCAGTCAAAGGGTGTATTTTTGCAGATATGTCCCAGTTTTGTGCAGACGTTGTTTATCATTTTATGTCCATGAGATACTCGGATTAGTAAGATCATAAGATGCTTGAACTGACAATTGGTATGGTGGTATTCGATATCCAGTCTAGTCTATGAAGCGGTGATTTTCATTCGATTGAAATCTCTGTCTTTAATAAAAGTGACAAAATATCTCCACTCCACCCCTGCAACATACCATCGACTAGCCAGAACACATACCTCGTCATCATCTTGAAATGCACGATGAAATAAGACAGCTTCACAGTGCGAACACTTCTGCGGAGGCATTGCCCATATCATGGAATTCTCCATTTTTTCCAATATTGACATCTTCACTGATACTACATTTGTGTCGGCAGAACCGTAAATATTCTTCGGTTTTTCACTAAAATTGGATACAGAATGATTAGCAGTTCACATTGACAATAGAGACATATGCGGGGTGATCCAAGATGAAATTTCCAAGAATAAAACCCAAACTTGAATTTCAATTTACATGTCACATTGTAGAAATAAATGAGAATGCTCCACAAGCAATATCCATCATGCAATTATGAGGAGACAAGGGACCTTTGCTCTGCTTGCTCACTGCTTGTGCTCATATCCATGTGTGTTATGACGAGGCACCGTCACATTTGCAATGAAGTACTTATACTTTTCACGAACATTCAAAGTATATTGCCTTGATTTCAACGACCTTGGAGGATTTGTTTGCAGAATATTCCCAATCAACCTAATACTTTATCTTGTTTAACCAAGTAACTATCGCCATCAGTGCTATACTGCTATGGTTCCATCATTTTTACAGGGGAAGTCACCATAACCGCGAGACCATATTCACATGAGAGAACTGTTTCAAAATCATATATTTGCATAGGCTGCAATACACACGAGCAGCATCCTGAGATATCGAATAGCTAGCCAGTGTATATAGGACGAAACTACCTATACACCTGATCATATTTATTACCCATATTTTGATGTATGTAAAGTTTTAGCGTCTTTCAGAAGGCACTATTTTAACTTGTGCCCAGATTGCTATTACTTCTATTCAAGAGACATTCGATCAATTGTGTACGCTCGACGTAGCATATAGGTTCATGCTCAATCAAGTCTTGGTATAAACTGTGAATAGACGTGACGTTGACAAACGTAGACCAGTAAATTGTAATGTTGATATACTTGAGATATTTTGGCAAACAGTGATACTGAAAACGACCGCCTAGAGTCAACAAACAGATATTGGCCAATAAATAACTGTGTTTGCGTTATCGAAAGGCGATAATGTACAAGGTAGCAAAATCTATAATTTTATAGCTGTGAGAATCAATTGAGCTATGATTCCTCATCATACGACCGACATTACTCAGCATTATTTCAATACAAATTCACGTCAGACCCGTTACGTACCTGACAACTGATTTTGCTCTGACCAAGCTTGCAGACAGTGGTGGAGCAGAAGGCACAGGCGGAGTCTAAAATAACAACAAATTATTTCAAAGCATATTGCACTCAGACTTTTGATGCGCTCCAAGTCAAAACATACTTGATTTTGACGGAAAACAATGAACATGCAAACCAACATAATTGAGCATCGAACACCCAAGGCACCAACAGTATTGTAGAAAAGCCGAACGCTGCTCAAAGGATGATAGAAAGCACATGATGGCAATTCATGCGTCTTCCTGGGTCTCGAAGTGACTGGGAATTAAAGGGGCACTGCGCTCAAAAAATGATGTGGCCTCAAATTGAAGGGTAAAACAAAAAAAAATTTTGGCCACAGCCATTTTCTTTAGAACGCCACCATAATGGAGCTGCAATTTATTGAAATTTCCACAGGACCTTCACGCTCCAACTGGCGCGATGACACGATGTCTTCATCGTCGCACATGCTCGACGCGATAAGGCAGTCACGCAGAGAACGAACCATAGACATATTTCCTTCATAACATCGACTGACAACTATCTAAAGTTCGCAAGTGCGACAGTGAAGACATCGCGCCATGTAACAGGTTAAGCAGCCGCGGCAGCTGGAGCGTGAAGGTCCTGTGGAAATTTCAATAAATTGCAGCTCCATTACGGTGGCGTTCTGAAGAAAATGGCTGCGGCCAAATTTTTTTTTCGTTTTGCGCTTCAATTTGAGACCATTTGAGACCATTAGAGTGCAGTGCTCCTTTAAATGAATTTGGCATGTTGCATAGTAACGTGACATTGAGGAATCGGAGTTTTATCTTCGTGCATCATGAGTAATTTCTGTTTCGTGAAATCGGACGAGAATAAAGAGAATGGTGTAATAGACCTACTGAGGGCTTGAAAATTTGCCAATATTTAAAAGTGAAGGCTGAGTGAGTCGTATCAACGCAGAAAAGAGTTGAATTACATACAGGTATATTAACAACAATCGTCAATTTTTATACGCGACGCAATAAGTCTCCCGCGGTTATGAAGATTCTCAAATTGTAACGATTTTACGAAGATGCATAGTCTTCTTGGCTGATTCATGATGACAATGACAATCACATTGCCACGCTCTAGCATATAAATAGATACGAGTTATAAGTCGCGATGCTATAAATATAATAGACGGACTAATTAATATAGTAGCCTATATTAATTTATATAAGCTCACGCTATATATAATTATATTAGACATGCATGATGTCCGGATTTATCGTTTTCAATTTTTACGACTTTCTTACGTTTCATTCAAATCATTCTACGTCTTGGCATTCAACTTGTCGACGGATAGCGATAGAGTAGAAATCGTAATATCACAAACACTTTTGTAGTGTTGGCCACCATTATCATATTTGCTAAATTACAAAATCATTATTAGGCCAACGCCAATATTTGTAAATGCAAGTGATTAGCTTACACCATTTATTGCAGTTCAAGTGGTGTTCAAATCAAATTCGAATCAACATCATTTACCGAGTATTTGTGGGTTGAAGCCTACCGAGTCACTATCTTCGAGTTGTATAATGCCATTCCGATTTACTGCGAATTTTGACGATTCGAGAGCAAAGACAAGTTATTTCAAACTGTTTGAAGTCGAGTCACGAATCTATTTTCTAGCAATTTTTCAGAGAAACTATAGTAAAATTCTAAAATATGATGCTTTAGGTTTCTTTTTTTGAGGAGTTCTGGGCATTAGGCCAATCTATTCATCAACCGTGATCGGGCGGATGAGCATAATGTGGTTGTTGTTAGTGGTATTCATGGTATTTGTCGACTACTATGGTCATTTACACCATGCCAATTTTCATCATTTTATTCCGTAGCTGCCCACTTCTAAGCTTTTATAAGACACCGCAAGGATGAGCCTAGAATCCATATTTCTAGTCATCGTCAGATCAGATTTCTAGTCATCGTCATCAAATTATATTTCATCTGCCCAACACGCTCACACAATGTACAATCCGATATACATTGAGAAAGTCTACTACAACTCTTCTCTGCTGCGAAAGTGGTTCATTTCGAAATTTCATTCTGCTACAGTTCAACATATGTTAATTCGGGTAGAGGTCAGCCTCGGGCTGAAAATATCGTCGTCATCGTGATGGCGTCATGCAAGGTGACGCAGCAATATATGATGCTGTATTTTGTGTTTATATAGCTCAGTGGTTTTGCAAACCTTCTCAGTTCTCAGTCTCCAATCTCTACATGTGTGAGCAGCGCTGCAATGCTCCTTATCGCTCCGACCTCCGATGTGCTTTAGCCATGGCGTAAGTTTACCTATAGATAACTAACCTACGGGCGTTAGTTATCTATAGCCTAACCATAGTAATTTACAACATAGCTGCGTTGTAAATTGCTATGGTCTAAAACCCTTCGGTATGTCAATGTTCTTCAGCGAGTATTCAGATTGTTTGCAGGATACCAATACCTATAAAGCAGGGGAGATGTTTTGATGCCATTGAGCGCGGCACTGAGATTGAGTTCATTCGATTTTAATGTGGAGATATACAATTAAATAATAATATATGCAATAATTATTCAAATAAACCCGGATATTTTCGACTGACACTCAGCAGTGGTCAGTGGAATCGTCAGCAAACAGCAACTAGTGGAGAATTTAAAGGAACATTGTATACGGTACCGTATATCAACAATCAAATCATTAAATGTGATTTTGAGGCACTTGGTTCAACTTTGACAATATAGCCACTGTGACAAAAGCAGTTATCAAGTCGGATGCCATTATCTGTCAACTATCCCTATGTGTTGTATTGTGGTGCTAAAGGAGTTTATGTTCCACACCTGTAGCCGAAGGAAGGAAAGGGGCCAGAATCCTCCAAAACGTATCTCGTCGGGTGTCTTAATTGATCGTTGGTGTCAAATTTGAATATGTTTAAATTCGTACAGGGAGGTGTAATTGCTCAGCCTGGTGAAAGACAAGAGTTGACGTAAACTTTGCAAAATGTTACTAACCTATAGGCCCATTCCTTACTCGTTGATCCGATTCAAGTTGCTTCTTTGGAATACTGCTACTTGATTTTGTGGCTTCTGACTCCAAACAACAGTTGTTTCATAATCAAATCATTGTGATCTCACCTGATTTAGTATTTGAAAACTATATTTGCTGCCTTTCTAATCACTTATGCATAAGAAGACTTCGCAACATCATGTCTGGAATGCATATATGAATTGTCATCTCGTTTCACATCCCATCTTTTGCAGGTATATTTGTATAAATAACTATCCGCGTAAAGATGTCATCTGCGGCACTGTTGATGAGAGTTGTTGCGTCCTCCGTACGTGCTGCGGATAAAGCAGCAGAACTTGTGAGGAAGATTATGAAAGGAGGTGATCTAGGGATAATCGACAAGGTGCGGTACCTTATATTGATAAAGAATCAATAGAGTCAACTCTCTTCCTCGTTGCTAAACCTACCGTGCCAAACTATGAATGCTTAAATCCATTAATGCACGATGCATGACTTCCAGGGCGGCTTGAACAACTTTCAAACAGAAGCAGACAGGTCTTGTGAACGGTTAATCCGTGCGACACTTGCTGCACAATATCCCAATCTTAAAATCATCGGAGAGGAAGATGAAGCAGCGGACGCGAGCTCAGACGCCAAATCTGGAATGGATGACGATGTACTGTCCAAAGCCTGCCCCGAAAGTCTGAAAGATGTCAAAGAAGAACAGGCAAGAATTCTTTCTGTCCATGTTACTTTGATATTCAGAATTGAACAATTTATCTGTGCGGGGGTCAAGATTGGCACTTGCTATTATGCAATTTATAATCTCGAAAAGCGATATCATTGTCACCAATTCTGCACCGCTGCTTGAACAAAGTAGACCGGAGTGAGATGCTTCAGACACTTCGGCTCAAGAGTTGATTATAATACGTTGCAAAGATGTGGCAAGTATCTAGATTTGATCCCAACTCTGGTTATACTCGCCAAGAGTCAATTCGACTCTGCAAGAATAGTTCAAAATCCGTACCTAAACTACGCCAGATGTGGCTCCTAGTCATGCATGCTGTGACGAATATTGATTCATCAAAGGATAATTGATTGGAATTCAGCCGCAAACATTAACATTTGCGATATTTACGAACGGCTAACGTAACGTATCCCGATTAGGGCACGGTGGTGACCAGAAGTAGTGTAAGAAGTACTCAGGTAGAAGTAATGCTGCAAATTTCTACTCATATACAATAAAAAATAGTGATTTCTAAGACATGTCACACTTCAAGTGGAAGAAGAACATGAAGATTTGAAGACTACTCTAATGAGTAGTTTCATAGAGTAGATATGGTCCAGACATGAGTCGTCTAATACTTTTAAGAGCTGATCGAAGGTGATTACTTTAAAAATTGCAGGGTGAAAAACGCAAAATGACTAATGCCACTACAAGTTGGTGCAATTTTTGAAAATAAACTCAATTACTGTGATACACGGTCTATTTCATGCAGTAATTAAGACATTCATGAACGTGATGAAACATTTTCCTAAACTAATTTGTACTTTATTGAATGCAAAGTGTAAAAGTGAAGTAGTTTTGTGTACAAAATGGTAGGTAGAAGTGGAAGTAGTCAAAATTCATAATCACTTCTTGAGCAAGTAGTGCAAGCAGGCAAAACTTACTTGACTACACCAAAAATGTAGAAGTACTTTATTACTTGCCATCTCTGGTGGTGACACTCGAAAATTCACATATATCCTAGTAAACTTTGCCATAAATAGAAGTTGCAAACTTTTGGGCCCTATGATATTCCCCAAGTATGTATGAACTATCAATGCAGTTCACTACATACAGCAAGACCCAAAGTCTGATGGAAGACATCGTGTCATGTTCTGCATGCACTACAATGTGTAACTGATGTGTAAGTGCAGTTAACATGTTTGCTTGTAACTAAACCGCTGGTATTTTTTTTTTTAGATCGTTGTATGGGTGGATCCTTTAGACGGGACTGCTGAATTTACACAAAGTAAGCCTTGAATTTCATTGAATACCGGTACTCATATTTATTGCCCATAACATTGTTTGCATACTGTCTCTTGCAGATCTCTTAGACCATGTTACAGTACTGATTGGAATCGCTGTCGACGGCAAAGCTGTAGCTGGAGTCATAAACCAGCCATTTTACAATTACAAAGCTGGCCCGGATGTGAGTTAACTCTTGTTTTATGTTTGGTTTCCCAGAACTTCGATATACCAGATCAGTACTGTGCAAACAAGTTGTGCAAACAGGTACTAGCTGCATGTTTTATCGCCAAACATTGTCGGTGACCTACCCACAAATATTTCAAATTGATGTGATAATGATTGCGAGACATTTGCTGAAATGTTGCTCTGTTTACATGTTGATCAATATTTCGGTTGTCCGACATATGAGCATGCGATACAATGGCAAACGACATTTGAGCATTAAATTAACCCCTAGATATATCCTAACCCCAAGTCCTACCCTAACCCGAAATTTAACCCACACGCTCATGTGTCGCATTCCCAATTGTTGCATCCTATAATGTCACATGTCCACGGACCCAATATTTCACTAAAAATAGTGGCATTTTATACAATAGCCTACTCACTGTGAGGAAAATCCTATGTGTGAAGTTGATCAGATAGGTCTGCCAAATACCATTAGTTTGTGTATGTGGTAAGGGAATCGGCCCATATAACTTGGTGTGGCATGTCCTGCATTGATTTGCGGTATGTTTAATATGCGTGTGTCTTCAATAATTAATTCAAGCATTTGTAAAATTCATGGTGTTTTGGGTCATCCCATACCTTAGTGCACCAGTACTTGTATCAATGTATAAATATTTTTCCCTGTATATGATCATAATGCTCATCATTAACATGTCTGTGTTTTTCTGTCGTTGAAGTAAGCAGTGAATTTAAGACCTATCCCTATTCAAACCGACCCCGAGTGTTAGGTGACAATGTTGGGATAATCCGAATCTTGACTCGAGTCACTGCCTTAATATAACTGAACGTGATTGGGTCCATTCATCAGATATTCTACTTCGTAAAACCTTGTGATTGCTACCAATCGTATATCTACTGAATTACATTTCCGTTCAAGTTTTTATTTATTTTGCAAAGACAAGTAAATTTTGGTCTTGAACTCAATCCAGAAGCATGTTATCTCTGACCTCTGCAAACAAGCAGCAATCTGTTTTGCCTTTTCTAATCCATCACTCTGTGAGGCTGGATTTTCCGCCATCTATATTGTTAAAGTAAGTAGGCCTAAACGGGATCCATCTTACTTGGGAGTTAAAATTAGATTTGCTTTGACGACCCTTATTCGAAATAGATGATTGTGTTTCAGGTATAAAGGTATGCTCCAATTTAATTTATGGGACATGAACACCAACAATCAAACCCCTGTTGCTTTTGCATCCAGTTCGCAAATTCTAAATATCCATTGACTGATGCCGCGGATACTTTGCCAAAGGAAACAGTTGTTGTGGTATATCATTGATCTGTAATTTTGATTTTGTCTACTCGCCATCACAACAATACTGACATTAGATCAATCACCTACATGTATCTCAGTTGCTACTATTTTCTTATGCCCTAGTTTTCCAACCTCGTAACCGTTCAGCTTCCCCCACCTTCTTGAAACTGTAGCCTACACTATTTTACTGTGGTCCGTGATTAATATTGCCTACTCCTATTCTTCAGGCAACTCTTGGCAGGACGATATGGGGAGTAGTTGGTGTTGGGGCCTTCGGATTCCAGCGACAAGAACTGCCCGCCGACTCCGTGATAATCACGACTACCAGGTCGCATTCAAACAAATTAGTCAATGACTGCATCGATAGCATGAAACCGACCGAAGTCATGAGAGTTGGAGGTGCCGGGAATAAGGTTGGCTTGATTCCATTATTAAAAGAATTTGGCGACGATGCATTTGTGGAGTATCTTCCACGACGCATTTCCATTGCTTCTGGACTGGTTTATCCATCAGATTGCCAATATCTTTTAGTCAGTCAGCATTTCACAGTACTACAGGATCCTGATTGAAAAAATTATGTGTACGACGCGATCTGTTTGATGAAATGTGTGTGTATCAATATGTGTAACCAGGATGAAATATTGGGGTGGTGACGAATGTTTCTAACAGTGACTTGTCATCTCTGATCCACTGTAAACGCTGATACACACAACACAGACAGCTTTATCATGTACCAGCGAATAATTAGGGCGAATTCATTTTTTGTTCCCCAAACTTACCCGGTGGCGCATAGGCGGTGGTTTCACTGTGAATCTAGGGACATATCCCTGCAATATCGCACATCGTCTATTTCTCTGAAAAAAATATTCTATAGCTGTTAAACCAATTGATATTGCTTCCTGTCGTTGGTGGATGGTTCGTTGTAATCTGGCTCGAATATTGATCGCTTTGCGTCGACGCTCTCGCAACTCTGACCGCGTCCGCAAACACACCTGCGGGACATCCGATCGATGCTATAGCCTACTTTGATATGGTGTGCAATGTATATATTATGACTTTCGCTGGCCACGTCTCGCGCATTCCATACAATCTTGTGTTCCTCTTTGCTGTCAGTGAGTTTGGTAGATTTGTTCCTTCGCCCAACAAAATTTGTCGCTTTCGCCTTCATTCTTATCTCGCGTGCATCGCGCACCTCAGACAAGAGTATTCGTCTTCATTAAACATGCCTGAGCATATCCATCGGATTACACGCAATACACGCAATTTCTCAGCTCCATCACGAACACGACGAGCGAAATGATTGATAAACGAAAAACAACTTCAACGTTGCGGCGCGGATATCTCGAGGATGAGTGACGCTGACTAGGCCGGCGCCTTTTCGTTAATTGGATCGTCGAGACGATGCAATTTTCGTATCGTGTCGTCGCGTTGGAAATTATTAATGGCGGTGGCGCATGTACTGCGCATGTAATGAACAGATATGAGGATGACGAAACTACCAAGATAAAGAGTGAGTCCATATCTGTCAACCAAGCGAATCGATGATAAAAAACGCAATTGGCATGGTGAAAACGGCGGACTCGATACAGCAGTCATCAAAGCCAGGCCTAATACATGATAATCTCTCGGCTGTCTATTTTTAGACGCACTTCCTAGCTCTTCCTTCGCTTTCCTTGTCTTTGTCCTTCGCCTGGTCTTTCTCCTGGCTTTTTTATGGGGCGACGTAGTGGAGGAGGAACCCAGATAAACCTACCGTGGTTAGTGGCGCCGATGGAGGTGGATTACCACATTGCCCTTCAGCCTTTTTCACAATGGTACACCCTTGTGACGCAAAATTTGTGCACCCCAGTGCTGGAGTAATGTAAATTGGCACCATCACCGCAGAATGAATTGGGACCTACCAAAATTTTTACACGTTTTGAGCTGTGGCGATCATCACACCATGTCAAACTAGTTATTTAACCTAATACTTTATGATTCACAATAACTGATCAGTAGGCCATTTACAATAGTATAAAGTAGGCTATAAGGTGTAAAGTGAGAAGTTCGCAGACAGTTCGCAGACTCTCCGACACCAAGACAATGTGGCGTGTAAAATATTTTGACTTCATAAACAATTTTAACGATTTTTTTTGCTCAACGCTATAATTTTGACTCTGTCGCCAGAGTCCTCACTCTCAATCCAGTCTCCTAATGTTGCGTCTTTTTGCCCTATCAAGCATCCCGATGAATAGAAATATGCGAAAGGGGTCATCATTGGTTGCAAGTTGCATTCAGTCTTGGTCGCGGTATCATGTTACATCCTTGTACACCCCATAAACACCTTTGGAAAAATCGGGTACACCCTGAGGGCTATGATTCACCCGGTTGAAGAGCACTGGATTTACCGACAACGCCAACCCCGACCTTTCTGGGATGACTGGTAGACGTCCAAATCAATCACCATTCCCGTTTGTAATAGGTTCTCAAGCTCATCGAAGGAAAAGCGCATGCTTACGTTTTCGCGAGTCCTGGATGCAAGAAATGGGACACGTGCGGGCCGGAAGCCATATTGCACGCGCTGGGCGGCAAGCTCACTGACGTTCACGGTAGGCAACACTGCTGAGAATGAGAATTGCCATTTACTGACACGTACTCCCGTTATAGGAAACACGTTGCAGTATCATAACGGCGTGAAGTTTCCCAACACGGCCGGCGTTATAGCCGCGTGTTCGAAACACGAGTGGTACATCAGCAAAGTGCCCCAGTCTGTGAAAGATGAGATGAAGCCTTGACTGACCAGCGTCTTATGATGTGTTCTCGTGCCGAATTTGTTTATGCTCTACAATAAGAATAAGCTCTTGCGTTACATAAAGTAATACTAGTAATCATGCATTTTACGGCTGCAATCCGCTAATTTTTGAGATTATTATACACAATGAATGCAGAATTTTCAACAATCAGGGCTGTGTTTCCGTGCTCGACTTGCGGTGTGTTTATGAGCGCTCGTCATCAGGTGACTTCAATTACGAATTAGTGGGTTGGGCAAGACCGCGTGGGACGTCGTATGCCAGGGGCGGGCAACTTCTTCAGTCGGCGGGCCGGATATAGGAAAATTAAGTACTCGGCGGGCCGGATTGCTGAATCGATACATTATTCGCCCGTTTATGCACATATACACGGAATAAATCGTATTTACTGAATGTATTTTAACGACAGCAATGTCACTTCAAAGCCAATTCCCGCCGATAATGACGAAGACAATGTGGATTTGAGAATCATGGTGTCCTACATGGCGTGGACACGAGCAACTCTCACTGTTCAGTGAAATTCGTCTACGTCACACTTTCCATTTGGCTAAAGGCAATTTGACG
Organism: Botryllus schlosseri; assembly: GCA_000444245.1. Lineage (NCBI taxonomy): Eukaryota > Metazoa > Chordata > Ascidiacea > Stolidobranchia > Styelidae > Botryllus > Botryllus schlosseri. The sequence continues at coordinate 4,245 of ATSW01016461.1, read as the reverse complement.
GTAGTTTTTGACCAGCTTGCCGAGCGCGAAATTTGCTAAAACGGGTATCAATCAAAAGCTACCTCTGTCTTGATTGCGAAAATATAAATTTTTGTTCTTCTCGAAGAACCCCCCAAAATCAGATCGAATGTTGCACTGTTACGGAGTTTGGTATTAGGACGCAACCATCCCGTCTGGGAGCAAGTGAGAGCAGCGCAAATCGCAAGCGTATTGGCCATTGTTGAGCAACCGTTTGAGAATTCACACTCTCATTCTACTGAGCACTTGCTCCTGATCTGCTCGGACGGTTGCGCAACAATGGCCAATACGCTTGCGGTTCGCGCTGCTATCACTTGCTCCCAGACGGCATGGTTGCGTCACGATACCAAACATCGTTACATTGCAACATTTGAGTCTGATTTTGGGGGGTTCCATGGCCACGAGCAGAATAATTGATATTTCCGCAAATCAGTACCGAGGTAGCTTTCGATTGATAGCCATTTTATCAAATTTAATGCTCGGCAAGCCGATCAAAAGTTGCCGTCAAATTGACTTTAGCCAAATGGAAAGTGTTAATAGTAGAACAATTTCACTGGGCCGTGAGATTTGCTCCTGTCCACACCATATATGACACTATATGATACAATCCTCTATCAAGAGTTCAAGGCATTCGATAAGCCCGGTACCCCAAACTTACCAAGATATGTATTCATTATAGGGTTGAGTACATGGTAAATGCCGATAATGCAAGTCTTCTCGCTTCGACGAACTCACGCGTAAGCTCTACTCTTGCACGCTGCGCACACACGTATAATTACATACAGTTACTTAAATTTGACGTTCAATCAAGTAGTGGGGAATCTCGGCAGACTGGCCCGCGTGCCACATTAGCATTTAAGACGGAAAACTGTCCGCGGGCCGGACAAAATCCCATCGCGGGCCGTATGTTGCCCGCCCCTGTCGTATGCAATGACGTGCGGTGAGTTTCGTTGCTGGTGAGGCACTGAACTCGCACGTTTGGTGCCTGATAAAGATGTGAATAGGAACAGCAGCCAGCATGAGAAAGTGGTTAGGCGAGAGCATTTGAGATCCGCAAAAGTGGTCACTTGTCATAAATTCTGAAAGCTCCAGTACTGGGAAAAGAAAAGTAGTGATTTTGAAATTTGTCGACCGATAATAGTACTGTGTGGACTAAAATATGGTCATCACCTTGACTCGACTACCGAACTACCCGCTATTTTATGATAATGCGAGGTGTTTACTAAAAAATAGGTCATCGCTTCGACTCCCGAATTAGCCTACCTGTCGCGACGTATTTTTCGTTGATTGTCTTGCCAACTCTGACTTCGCTGAGTCGGAGTCGAATTTTGATCGCATTTTAATACTAGAAAAAGAGGACAAAAAATTCCCAAAAATTAGGACATTATTTAAGCGTCCTCCGAGGACACTTTCAATCTAGTGAAAAAATAGGACGTATGGTAACCCTATATATAACCTATAAGGTTAACTGATTGAGTTGGCATTACATTATCCGTCTGGCTATCTATGCTCCTGATTCGCGTAAACGGTGTCTTGTTACAAAAACCTATAGAAGTGGGCCGTGCTACAGGTCGGCAGATATGGAATGATAATGTAGGATATCGGCCTGGTGTAAATGGTCATTGCAGTCGAAAAACATCATAAGTGCCACAACGAACAACGCAGGCTATGTAGCTAAGTAGGGAAAATACGTACCAGCTACATAAATAAGGGTATGTATTTGCTCCGCATTACATACCAGTCGAAGCTCCGCGATTCATGAGACACTGAAATCGATAGCGCGTTTCACTGTGCTGCGATTTGTTGGCGAATAGTGAGTATGAGGCAGATTCATCTGTGCCTCACCTGGCTTAGTTACTCTGAGCTGTCATTGTACATAATTTCACGTAATTTCACATTCCTTGGTGATTTTGAGTGGGTTCCTGCGCTCTGGGATTGTTAATATTTTCGGAATCTGTGCGACCATAGCATTTGATTGATACCAATCTGAGCTTTTTGTGATGAATTGCATTGTCGCAGGTGAGGCATGGCCCGCCTGTGCCTCACCTCTCCTTTCGCGCTGTATTTTCGGACAATAAATATGACAATTGGTGATTTTGGATGAAAAAAAATGTTCAATGTTAGTTATTCATGAACACAGACGGTAAATGTCAGTAATAATTGGAGGTTTTCATAATTTTTCTTTATTCATCCTGGCGATAGGTGAGGCACTGCCTCACTTGCCTCCCCTGACCGCACGTCACTGCCTCGTATCCATGAATGTTCACTGTTGAATCGATTTATACTACGATGAATCGCACGGTTGCTGAATGAAGGCGCCCTCGGTGAAAGAAAAAATATCACCTAATCGAAACGTTAGTGATATGACTAATTTGTGGGAGGGTGTCGTTTCGGTGCTCCCATTTGTCAGATATCTACATGTGGATTAGATCAGGGGTGTCAAACATACGGCCCGCCGGCAGCATCCGGCCCGCCACAAGGTTTAATCCGTCCCGAGAAGCAATTCTGAGCAAATCGAAAAATTCCTGTATTAGCACTACATTTCTAACAAAAGTTGAGATTTCAAGTAAGACATACTTAAACGAAAATATAATCCCTCGAAGACAGCCAATGTCGAACATTTTCATATCATAGGTCGCATTATAAGCATCCGGAAGCAGTTTTGAATTTTGAATCACCATTAGGTCACATTCAGGGCCGTAACAGCACTTCGTCAGCCCCCCCCCCCCAAAAAAAAAACGTTGGTCTTGGGCCCCCATATGATGATAACCGTACTTCTGGGGGGACTTCGCGCTTTACCGCTACTTATCATCTATATTGGGGTGCGTTTACTGAGCCCACTTTTCTCGTCTAAACGCGCGAAGCGCGAAAATTTTATATAATTCATGATGGAATCGGTCAATATGATCGGGAACTGCATATATATTGCTAGCAATTTTTGTCCTCTCTCTGCTCACGTAATGAGATTTACAGGTAGAGCTGAGTGAGGTGTGTTTGAAAAGGTAGGGCCCCTCAATAATAATTAGACATCTTCGGGCGTATACCCGTTGGCAGAAACGAAACAACACTTCGTCAGCCCCCATAGGGTGATAAACCCACCCCCAATCACGTTCGCTTTTGCCACGAAATCAATTGTACTGTTTAGTGAGCGAATCGCGAATATTTTCGATAATTCATGATCAAATCGGTCAATACGATCTGGAATTGCATATCAATTGCTATCAATTTGCTGTATAAATTGCTATCAATTTCTTGTCCTCACTGCTCACGTAATCAGATTTTCCGGTTGAACTTAGCGAACTGCCTTGGAAACTGCAGGGCCCGTTGGTATGACTCCGTAACATGTTGCTATTTCGTGATCTCCTGTCTGCTATATCAAAAATATAGAATCGCCCAAACGTAGGCTACTAAACTAAAAGACGCACCAGATTTTAAATTAGTATTTGTTCACTGGCCTCTAATTTTACCCTACGGGATGGTGTTTGTCTCGTGCGATTCAGATTGCCTAGACAGGAACATTCGGCGCCAGTCATTTAGGCGCCTATATGGACACTTAAACCTATTATATGTATTTTCTATATTTATAACAATGTCTTCGATCAGCATAAGGGCGCAGTCCTTTTCGGCCAAGGTTTTCTCGCTGCCGATCGTTCTGGCACACTTCTTGGAGTCGCATGTTACATGGCCTGAAACTTTATATGTCTTGGTGCATCGTAGCGCGGTAATGGCCAACGCCGATATGCCGATTTCTATAAATGTTGCTTATTTTTTTTCTTGTGGGGAAGAGTACCCCCAAATCAAGATATCTGGTAATAGTAAAATTTTTGAAAAGTTGCAAAAACTTTCAAAAAATACGCTATAATTTATGCTAATTCACGAAAAAATTCTGAGCCTCCCTAGAGCTCGCCCCCCCCCAATCGGGAGGTTTGGGGTGCGGCAGTTACGGTCCTGGTCACATTGACAGTTGACACCACATCCCAGGAAGGTCAAAAAGTGTGCTACTGTCCACTCAGTTAGGATTTTTTTGAGTGTTTTCGTCTTTGCGAAACCAGTGTATGTAGGCTAACACTGTACGGTATAATGCACTTGCACAGTATAACAGTTTCATGGAAAATACAATTCAAATATCTTTGGTCGCACTGTTGTATACCTTTACCCAAAAGGCCCTAGACCTGGCCCCAGATTTGGTCTCCAGAAAAACCCGAATATTGGTTTAATAATAATAAT
>KE606447.1:5475-15570 GCA_000444245.1 Botryllus schlosseri | reverse complement strand
TTTAAGTGGCCCACCTCCAACTAAAAAGAGTCATCATTTTTGTGTTGTGCTAATTATGGCTTCATTGCTATCAAATTTAGAAATATTTCGCGCCAAACACAAAAAATAGGTGTTACTATCGCTGTTTCACCAATTTGACCTTAGATAATAACTACTTAATCTGCCAAGAAGTCATGTGGTGTACCTGGAATGGCTTATGATCTACTGGTTGGTTGCAACCGACGTATTGAGCATCCCTGATCTAGATGTACCGTGCACTATAGGAAGTTAAAACCCTGTTCATATCCTGCCAGTCTGATACTTAAACCATCCCCGGATCACGGTGTAGTTTGTGAGAAAAATTCATCACTGCACTCGAATGAGCTAGTTGCGGCTCCTACTCTCGTTTTATGATAATGACTGTAAACAACCTCGGCAACTACTTTTGCCATTGCCGCGATATGTCAAAACCAGGATTTCTCTTTTTGTGGTTTTATTGCCATCCAGGTTCAATGGTGTCATTTATTTTGATGCAATTTATTACCAAATGAACCACAGTATACCAGAATACCAGGCTACCAATTTGACTTGTTTGCTTTGCATCTGTTATCAACTGTTGACTTATGATCTCTATCTTCTGTAATTGCCGCAATGTACCTATATAACACTCGGTTACATATAACTTGGCTTACATAACACACATTTTGATCTCTACTTTGTTGAAATAGAAAGGTATCACATCTGTTAAAGGTCATAGCTAGGGCAAATTTTCGTTGCAATAAATCGCAACAAAGTTGCACTTAATTTTAACTAAAGTTGCAGGAAAAAGTTGCATTTATAATTTTTGTTAAATTTAGGGTATTAGGTGCGCGAAAAGCTCTGTTGTATAACCTAGTTTCTGCAGAGCTGTCAAATTTGCCAGCAGCATTTATATTTATTATTATATATTACAGCATCTATAAAGTGATCTATTTACATATTGTTCGGGCACCGTCTTGCTTGTGCTTGGCGGGGTTACTTAAACTTCTTGCTTCCAAGCCATTGCGTCATAGATAACATTGAGATGCAACTAAGTGAGCTATAACCTATCATATAGCTCTTTGTTTTGCAAATTAAGGAGAGTAGAACCATAGTAAAAGTGATTAATAGCATGTTTTTTAAATCGCTCCTTGACGTTTTACGCAATATTTGATAAAAGTTGCAGTAAAAATTGGCATGAAAAAAAGAGAAAAGTTGCAAAAAGTTCCACTATAAAATCCCTCCAAACATCGTAAAACATCATAGTAGATAAATCCCGAGTATCTTGGAAGCTGCCGGAAGCCGTAAAAAAAAAGTTGCAAAAGTTGCAGAAACTTGCCGTAGTCATAACCAAATCAATAAGAACTAGTGTGATTTTAAAGTTGTTGTCGTCATCCTGCTATCTGATATACTACAAAGTTGACTTTTTTGATGAATAGACCTGTCTATATTTTTAATTAGTCATCACAGTCATCACTACATCAGCTTCCCAAATCTTGCATCCAGAGTACTCAAAGTGCTAGGGTGCCGCAAGCAATTTATCCTTTTCAAAGGGTGCTGTGTGGTCGAAAAAGTTGTGAACCACTGCAGTAACATGTCATTCAGACGACTTCATCCTGTATTTTTTCTGTGAAAATGTATGATTTATGAACCTTTATTCTCAGTCAATTTTAGTTGAGTGATTCTGTCATGTATTCCTAATCGGGGAGACCACTGAAGGGAGCAGACATAAACCGTTGAAGGCTGATGGCATTCACTCGGCCAAAAGTTACGATTCGCTCAAAATTCTTTTGAAATGTAAAGTTTAGTGTGAGGATTGAAGTTTGTCTTACACTTCCTTCAGAGACCAATGGCATCGATGTAACGCCTGTCGTCACCAGTTTGGTCCAATTGATGCTGGATCCCTCCGCCAGGACCTTGAGGGGATTACAAGCGCTCATACAAAGAGAGTGGGTCGTGGCGGGACATCCGTTTTTAGACCGCTTGGGTCATTTGTGCCAACCGAAACGGAAAAAGACGAAACAGCTGATGTCGCTAACGGAAGAGGGGGAGTCCACACAAATGGTATGGCATTGGGAATTAATGAAAGGCTTATGATTGAACTCTACTGTGTCATAAAGTGATTTGTAGCAAAGTACATTCGCTTGCATAGGATGCTCTCATATATTGTCTTTACTAATACTATTACGTGGTGTGTTTTTCTAGTCTGTTACCGTACTTTTGCAACAGTGCCTTGTTAAATCGAAGGGCTTCCTCTCCGTCATACTTTCAACGTTGAACGTATGTTGACGCTGACTTTTATAAATGGCATATTGATAACTAAGCGCTCAACAACTTTTATATCACAAGCAACTATGCTTCCACCTGTTTGTGAGCAGTCATGTTATACGAAGTCAATGGATATTCAGACCACATGTAGTACCTGTTATGTCATCTCTGGGATCCAGCGGCTCGCAACATGTTCTGGAACAGTCATAATCATCACAATATTTGCAGTGCCGACTACATGCTCTCGTTTTCATGTCATGGTGTTGAAATTGCTGCCATCTTATAGTTTAAGAGTCATGCCTCATTGTGATTATCCATATCCAATGTCAAATTCTATTACACGCTTTCTATCTGGTTAGTCTGTTGCTTATGTAAACAAACGGCGATGTCCTTGGTTGTTGGTAGCTTGAGGCGAAAGGTCGCGATGTTGTGACATTTGACGCAATGGCCTTCGCGATCATTCTTAACCTTTCTATTTGCGTTGTAGTTTTACATTCAATGGCTTTTGGTGTCCTTGAAGCTTGTAATGGTACCTGCACAGATGGTTTTCTTTCTTGTTAAATCTATTTGTATAGGACATCGGGAATTGAAGCCATGACCTACTGATCAACAAGCAAGTCCCTACATCATTACGCTATCTTGTCAGTTGATTCGATCCGTTATCAGCTATAGATGTAGAATTTGTGCTTCTCCAAGGCAAAAATTGTGGGGCCATCGGCTATACAGCCTCTGCCTTGCACGTTATCCGTCTGACTAGACGCGTTTTCCAGGCACCGGTTTTCCTTCTGTTCCTGGATTGCGTTTATCAAATGATGGTACAATTTCCCGCCAAGTTCGAACCGAGCACGACGTTTCTTACGGTGCTGTACGACGCGACTCAGCTCACCATTTTCGATACGTTCATTTTCAACAACGAAAAGCAAAGGCACGACAAGCTCTGCGAATATGGCGTAAGTCTGCCCGAGTTTATTTCGTAGCATCAGCCTTGGCGCAGCTATGGAAGTTTTCTTAGCCAACGGAGACAGCTCAAGACGTTTTTCCAAACTTGATTGACTTCACGAGTTTGACAAATTAGTTCCAAAAAGTAAAAGTAGTTTGTTTTACCTTACTGCTCGAATTGTGAAAGATAAACATTAAAATTACTGGCTCGTAGACATTTCTATTTGGCCCAGGCGCAAAACTGACACACAAACGACAAGAACTGACAACGACGAATGTTGCGACGAACATAGGAACAATGTTAAAAAAGCTTGGAGACATGCAGACAAACATGCAGTTTTGAATAAAAGTCATATCAAACACACTTGTTCCAGTCTGCCCGTCACCAAACACGCATACTTCCCTGTGAAAACATCATTTCTCGTCAAATTAATGAACTACAATATATGACGAGAGGGGACACTACCTTACGATATCCAAAAAAGTACCTAGAGAACAATCGCGACCGCAGCGATCCATTTCATTTATGAAACGTGTATTTTCAGCTCCGCGATAAGCCGTACGCATTACAAGAGGTTGATAAAGTGCCGCCATCGCAGTCGCTCCCGATATGGGCTTGGGAGAGGCAGTACACCAAACGGGACATGTCTCTCTTTAACAATCCGCTCTACAGGTAGAGACTAGTTACAAAATCAAATTGAGCCGATATGGACGCCTTGCTTGGTAAATTCAGAATGAGAGTTCTGGATGACGACATGAACTACGCCGAAAAAAGTTATCTTCGCTCCGAACGCAAGCGCCATGCTGAAGATAATTCGTACGGGACTAGGTAATTGTATGCCTTATCGAGAGTTTGATTGCGTGAAATACGTCCATAGATTGTAATGGAGGGTGACCTTTTTCTTATGACTGAAAACAAAGAGGCTCTGTTGATGGTTTAGCTGCAAGATATCTATAACAGAAATATACTGCAGTATGATTTCTATGAGCCGGCGGCCTAACTAACTAGGTTGGATGGTAACAGGTGATTATTCTGGTATCAGCATAGGTGGTATGACACAACATAGGGAAACGCATGTTTAAATAACGAAAAGGAACCTCGGATCGCACAAAAAGGGTCTTAGTAGGTGCAAGCTCCTCCATCTCATTAGCAATTGATACCCGTGTCAATAAAGGCCGATATCAGGTAGTCCAATAAATTTTGTCAAAAATAAGCGAGTGCAAAGGAGGGCTGTGGAGACGATTCACTTTACCACCGACTCTACCCCAACTACAACATCCATGTAAATCTACTCGGAGAATGATACGTTTTTCACAAATCTTTGGTGATTATTATTACCAAATCGTGATCGCAGAAAGAACTAAAGTTTGTTAAGGCCATCACATGGAAACCGCATAATTTCTGCAAATGCGGTGGCACTCCTTGGTAACACTTGATTCGATTTTGAAGTAGTCTGAGTTGCAACATTTTAACCAACTCCGACTCCAGGCAATATGTGTTTCCTAAACTCAATTCCAAAAGTATCACAAAATTTGTGTGACTCTGACTGCATCAAGAGAAAATTTACCGAAACTCCAACTCCACAGTCCTGGTGTAAAGTAAGCGTATGTGTATTTGACCGCTTGAGCCTGCTTGAGCTCTAATCGAACTTGTCAGACTAAATTAATTCACAAACCCTGGCTTGTGTGCCTTGAGTTGGCTTATATCAAAATACGCCAGCCGGGTTTATGTTAACAGAAACAGTTTGTCCGTAATCAAATTGAATTACATGCCGGTGACGTCATATTTGGCGATACGATTGTGGATACCGGTATACAATGTTCTTTCCAATTCTCAACTAGATGCTGACATTTACCCCTGATTAGTGTCAGCCGAAAATTTACGTGTTCATTTCAACAGGAGTATATTTTATCCAACCGAACCGAACACTGTTCAAAATCAGCACAAGTTATCTAAACACGCCGACTTCTTTTCTTCAACCGCCACATCGAATTTCCGACAGAATCGACCGGAACGGAGACCTGCCCGACGGCGTGACCTCGTTTTGCAAGCAGCCACGGAAAAGCCCGACGAAGTCCCCGGCCAGAGGCGCCAAGAAGAAGTCCAACGACAGAAACAACAAGACGGACGAGCAGACGAAGAGAACGGAACTGGACACGCCGCACCCGATCAACAAGGCCGGCGAATCGAAGAAGGAGCCGTTCAAGGCAACTGTCGGCGGGCACTATCCGAAGGTGGTGTTACATTCTAGGCCTTTGTGTAATGGTAAACCAGAGGAGGTCAAAGTAATTGTTGTCGGCACTCAAGTGGGAGTAGAAGTAACGTAGATATAGTAGAAATAGTGATTTCCGGGTAAGAAAAAGTAAGTATTCTAGGTCTAATTTTGCCTAAAATCTTGACCTGTCATGTAGAAGTAGAATTGGTCTAAAATCAAAACCACTTGGAGTAGAAGTATTTCATCACTGATCACCTTTGCGGTAATCATGGATGTCCTCACTTTGAAGGCCGGTGTATGATTTTCGAGTTCAATCCTGTTCAACTGACTATTTTATAACTCTGTTTGTTCATAATATACGAATTTTCCGCACTTTACGCAGTTTCTGACCCTATTTTACAAACACCAGTACTGATAAATGAAATACCAATAATGTGGTAACTTACGATTCTTCAACAAAACACCTGTCTTGGCCGTCCAAGTCACGAGTCATACCGGTATGACTTAGTCGAGTCATGCGCTATGACTCGACTCAAGCCGAGTCAGTACACATATTTTAGAAAATGACTCACAAAATGAGTCGCCAAAAATAAATCGTGACTCCAGTCATTACAACGTTGTTTATGATTATTTCCCCCATTTTCTGCAAGGGCTGCGACGATACATGGGGGATATTAGGACTGTGAGAAAGTTTTTCTTCTACTTTTATGTTGAATTACAGAGCTTTCGTCTGTCGTTAGTTTTTGATCCATGTCGATGGCAACCCTGTCCATGCAAATAAGAATCGAACGATACCAGCGTAAAATTGTAACAGGTAGCGCTGATGCCGAACAAAAACCACGTGCTGGGGAAGCAGACGTCAATGATAACGACTGCCGGGGAGAGCGCCTCGAAAGATTACGAGGGGGAGAGAATGTCGCGGTCAAAAAGTTACGGCGATCGTTATGGTGACGACGATGTCGTCGACGTAGCGGAGGAAGGTGTTTTCGTGCCGCTGTCTGAGTTTGCAGCGTCGAGGTCGACGGAAAACGACGGGAAGGCGAGATCGAGGTGCGTTGGTGTGGCTCTGATTAGGGCGGAAATTCAGACGGAATACCTATTTCTGATGGTCGCACGTTACAAGATTTACTGAAAACCGTAGCGTTTGCAAAGTTTTTCCGTTTCTCATTTGACCTCGATGCACTATTCCAGGTTTTCCTTTCGGAGGAAGAAGGCCAAGGACAGCGGCTACGAACATTCGACCGAGGAGCCCAAAACGTACCCCGCACGCATGCAAAACCTCACGGTACAGCCCCGACCCGCCAAATTACCGGGTAGGTGCTCGCAGACATGCCCTCATAAAGTTGGCGCCGATTTCAACGATCACGTGTCTCTCCAGTGTGATATTTTGAAGTTTCAACTTCAGAAACACTGAAGAGTTTTTCTGACCACGAGGCTTAAGTACCCTACTCTCGAGTTCCTGTTTAATAGTCACGCTCTAGTTTTGTTTCTCTCAGTCTGCGTGCGACTGGTGGAAGCCAGAGGCTGTTAGTAGCCAAGTACTTCTACTTTTTCAGAATTTGCAAGTAGTTATGGCCTACTTGCACTACTTACTCCAGTGAATATGTTTTGTGACTGCTCCCAGTTCCACGTTTTTGTGGCAAAACCGCTTATATTTGACACTTTGGTTTATGTCAAGTAGAAAGTAAACTTGGTTCAGAACACTCAAAGGCTATAAATTCTGCCATTAGCAAACATTTGTAAGATATTCCTGTTGGTGCGAGACGTCAGATTTCGTGTTGTCGGGGGAGGCCGTTCACACTTTCATTTGGTTGCCTTGGAGTCGTCTTTTATCAGAATACGCCAGCCAAGCCTGTGACTAAAGAAAGAGTTTGTGTACCATCCAAAAATAGTGCATTGAGGTTAAGCGCTCGCTTCGCTTCGATTCTTTGAAATTTCATGAAGGTCACGTCATATTTTGTGATACGGTTATTGATATAAAACCTTGTTTCCGATTCCCTACTAGTTGCTGACGATTACCCCTGACGAGTGTCAGCCGAAAATATTCGAGTTTGTTTCAAAATTACAAAATGTACTATCCGATTGCATATTGAAGTTCTGTACCTCAAAGAAGGTCTTCAAAGTAAATTTCAGATATATTTGCCATTGCATTGCGGTAACTGAATATATTTTTGAAAATTGTAAATATTTGCTGCGTCATTGGTCATTCATTGGTGAAGATGCATCCTGCAATTTCAAGGGTAGCCCACTCTAATCTACTGCTAATAGTACGTGATCCAACAACTAAATATGCTTTTGGAACTACTTCCTATTACTTTTAGACATTTTAACCATGTACTCAAGTAGAAATTTATCGGGTTGCTTCTACTCCTGTTCCGTGCTAATTCTGACTACGCTTGACTTAGCCATCTTTGGTAAAAACGGTCCATTCCTTTTCAGGCGCATCTTCTCCGCTATACCCAAAGGCGAACGTAGCCAATTTGAAATTTTGGCGACAGTGTTACTTACGGTGGTTGCACTGGTCGCAGGTGTACGGTGGCGGTCCGGCGTCGTTGTTACAGCAAGAGTCCTTCTTATATGACGACATACATATACTTCACAATAAGGTGAGACAACGACTATACATCGCACTAGAGTCATACGTTTTCGTCCGTTTCACTTTCGATAACTGTAGATTGTTGTAAGCTAGCCAAATAATCTCCCGTTCCTTTTCAGGTACAGATTCTAAAAACTGAACTCATGGACGGCCCTTCCGATTTTCCCCCCGCCTTTTTGGACCGCGGATCGGACAATCCGAGCGGAATGTACTTTTATCACGACGGCGAGAGCGATGCGACGTTGGACGGGACGTCCAATCGGTCATCGAGTCAGAACAGCATCAATTTACTGTCGAGTTATTATCCGTACTCGCCCATCACGGGGCTGCGAAGCGACTCTGTTCTCGGTGAGTGGATTTTGTGGGTTCTTCGAACGGGTTTCACGGGGTTGCAAGTTATAAGTCTCAAGGTTCCGAGTCCCCAGGTTTTGTCTCGAGTTTAGTCGAGTCATTTTCCATTCACCACCGAGTTCAAGTCAGGGAGCAACGTGTCCAGTCGGAGTTATAGTGTAAAGGCTCGAGTCCGAGTTCAAGATATAGTGTTAAAATTAACTGTTCAATATCGAGCTCAACTCGGGTTCAACCAAGGTTGTAACCTAGTCAGAAGGTTCCAGGTCATAAGTCAATCACACTTTTATAATTTTGAATCGAGTCAAGTCGAGTCATTTTCAATTCCCTGCTGAGTCAAGTCTGAATCCAAGTCATTATGTTCACTGTTCAGTTTTGAGTTCATTCAGTCCTAACAGTTTCTGGCCCTATTTTCCAAGTACCAGGACTGATCATTAGACAAAATGCCAATGATGTGGTGACTTTACCATTCTTCGAAGTTACAGTGAAATGTCAGTCTTGGCCGTCCCAGTCTCGTGTCATATGACTTGGTTCGAGTTATGCACAATGACTCGAGTACAAGTCGAGTCAATAAAAAAATTACCTCGAGTCGAGTCATTTAACACATTTGAAAAATTTAGTCAAGTCCAGTTGAGTCACCAAAAAATCGTGACTCGAGTCATTACAATTCTGGGTTCAACTCACTTCTGTGAAACTCCCGGTGATAACGAAGGCCTCGGAATCATAATATATTATACTCGTTCATCTCGCTCTAAACAAATTTATTCAAACGGATGAAAAACAGTTTTTGGGCCTATTTTTCAATTATCGGCCCCGATAAATTAGACTTGAATATGTCATACGTGAATTGACTCGAGTCGAGACACTCTCCATTTTTAAGAAAATGACTCGAGTCAAATTAGTAGTTGTTGGTGCCTCTCGCAATTTTGAAAGTGACTACCTCTGCTTAACTGCTAAAAGTGTGCGATCGAATCTTCTCGAAACTACTCGCCCAAGAATTCTTCAGACCTTTTATTTTCTACTTCCCGCTTGACTTCACTTCTTCTTGGAAATTGCTACTTGTACTTGTAACCCAGGCTGTGGGATCCGTTCGTCGTTCACTTTACCACCGACATTTTCAATATACTGACTCTGATACTGACTCTAGACTTTTGTTGTGTTCTTCACAGAACTCGAGCATTCCTGTAAATCTGTTTAGTAAATGTTATGTTTATTACATTTTGAGTTATGATTATTTCCATACGAATAAACTTTTATCCTTTTACAAAAGTTGTGCTCTAATAAAGAAATTCAGTTTGTCAAAGTTTGTTATGTAAAGAACTTCTATAACTGCAACGGCACTTTCAGTAACATCTTAGAAGATATGTGTTGCTCCAATTCCGATTCCGATTCCCCTCGGAATTATAAGAATTTTACGGCCTCTACTTCTACTTCCACTTACTTGGGCTGCTGTAAAGCCGCACGGGACCTAACAGACTGGAATATCGAAATTTAAAAACAAATCTTTTTCCAGGCACTCCCATGTCACACTTCTTGCAAGGAGGCTCGTTTTTCAACTTCGGCCGTAATCGCGGTCGGCATTCGCGCACCGCCTCCGGCATTTCGATAACCCGATCGGTGGCCCAGTCCGTGGAAGACCTCACGTCCGTGACGATACCCGCGCTGTCCTCGAAAAGCGTCGAAGACCTGACCTCGGGTGCCGAGAACGGCATGAGGCAGAGAGTGCAGAGC